>CM029016.1:171710208-171890612 GCA_016801055.1 Panax notoginseng
AACCTTAATCAACAAAACCCTAACCCTAATTTGTAAACCTAACCCTAATTAGCTAATTTAACCCTAATTAGATTGTCTTAACACCTAATCATGGTTAGTTAACTTCAATTAAGTACTAATTAACATCATTTAACAATCCTAATCATTAAAAACAAAACCCTAATCAAGATTAGTGAAGATTAAGGCAAAATTAAGCTACTAAACTAACCTATCTAGTTAACAAGTAGGTTAGGAGTCACCAAACCAAGTCCCAAGGCTGTGCATGAGCTGATAACAAACCCTAAGCAGCACAAGTAACTTAGCATCAGATATTTAGAGAGGCAAGTAGGTGAAAAAGACCAAAAAACCTAAGTTGCTTAAGTCTATAAATAGCAACACATCCTCTGGATAAACCTACGAATTCTCTAAGCCAAGATACACTTATAAACATACCAAATCAAGCCTGGGTGATAACAGCATCAAATTCAGTAGCTAGAATCGAAAATCAATCAAGAAAAGGTGCAAACCCTAATTCATAATTAGCTCTTTGATCCTTTGTTAATTTTGTTGTTTAGATGTTTAGAAATATGTATTAATATGTTAGAAAGTATGTTGGATTGGTAGAACACGTTTTCAGAACATCTAGATGCCTTAATTAAGTGTTTTTAGAAATATGGAAATTTTGAAAAATCTAGTCTGACAGCCGAATGTCAGGGCTTCTAGATTCATATGTGCTTATGTTTAGGTTTGTTAATTGTATGTTACTTGTAGCCTGTTAGTAGGTCTTTAATCTGGAAAAGAAAACAGGTTCATTAGAACCATAGATTTCAAGTTATAAGTGGTCAAAGTGCGTTGACCGTTAACGGATTGTAGTTTTCTGGGTTACCCTGAAAACTCAAGAACAGTCGAACCGGCTACCTTGACCAACCTTTTTGATCAATTTCTGTTTGTTGTTTTTGTAATATTTTGTTTTAGATTAACACCCTGATATACGTACTACATCTCTATGATCTTAAATTCCATAAATAACTCATAGGATTACTGGAATTAATGGTCAAAATCCGTTGACCGAACTTGACCAAGTTTTCTGGGTTACCCAAAAAACTGAAGAACACGAAGAATAGCATTTGGTTATACTTTGACCAACATAATTAGAGACCTTAGAGTTATGATTTGTTCATGTTAATGTTATATTTATGTATCCTGACATATATACTACATGCTACAACAAACACAACACACATCTAATACACATAATCAAAGATATTAAAGCCACAATACCGTTGACCGACCTTGACCACTGTTCTGGGTTGCCCAGAAACTCAAGAACAGCTCTGATAGTGACTTTGAGCCTCTATAACTTCTTGTTATATGTAGGTTAAAGCAAATTTGCTTGATGTTGTACTACTGTAAGAGTACTATAACACCAATGCTTGTCTAAACCCAGAACCATAAACCATAGCTAGATAAAGCATGGTCAAACTGGTCACTCGACCATAACCAAACTGTTGCCCAGAAACTCAAGAACACCTACAGCGACACTTTCTGTCACTGAAGGGCTTTAGCGACAGACATAAATTGATTTTTTAAAAATTAAATTATAAAAATTAGAA
Organism: Panax notoginseng; assembly: GCA_016801055.1. Taxonomy (NCBI): domain Eukaryota; kingdom Viridiplantae; phylum Streptophyta; class Magnoliopsida; order Apiales; family Araliaceae; genus Panax; species Panax notoginseng. The sequence goes on from CM029016.1 coordinate 171,711,801, forward strand.
ATGATTAATAAATAATTAAATAATACAAAAATAGTTTTAAAAATTATATTGAATGATTATAATTAATTTTTGATATTTTTATTTAAATTCCATAAATATTTTATTTTATTTAGATATTATTAATAATTAACTTAATAATAAAGTAATTAGAATAATTATTTATAAATACTAAATAATTATTGAAAAATAATATTAATGATATAAAAATCATAATAAATGGTTATAAATTATTTAAAAATAGTAAACAATGTTTTTTGTAAAATTTTAAGTAAATATTAATTACCTTTAAATAGAAATAAATGATTTAAAAATCATTTAAAGGTTAAATAAATATTTTAAAAAATATTTTAAAACTTCTAAAAATTATTATAATGGATATATAAATTATCTAAAAATATAATAAATTTTATAAATAAAATTTAGTCCATATATCAACTTATTTAATATTCGGTAAAGACTTTGAACACTGAAACCTTATCGAATCTAACCTGATTTTTATATAAATGTTATATTTGAGTATTGTTATCAATACTAACGTGTTATATATATATATATATATATATATATATATATATATATATATATATATATATATGAACATAATAGGTATTTATTAAACTAATTGAGTAGCATAACTTGACTGATCTACGCTCAGGCAAGTTCTTCTTAAACCTTAACTTACTTATGCAAATTTCTTAAACCATGTTTATTCGTTGAACAAGATTTTATCTTGATATACTATTGATATAATATATTACACCTACATTTGAATTACCATTTATTGTAAGGTTATTGCTACAGCTTCAGCATAACTAAGAAATGAACTGTTTATTCATATTGATTGTTAAGCTTAAATTGTTGTGTCAAACCAAATTGTTTGGTAAGACATCCTATTCTGAAGTTCAGTATCCCATATGGGATCATTCGGTCGATAATATATTGACACTAATTTGGGTGCATTTGAGCACTGGTAGGATGAGATGCATACTCCTAAGATATTGAATAGACTGATCCCCTATCTCATATCTAAACAAAATTTCTAAGTCTGTGTGACTGACAGAAATAAAAATCCATATTGAAATGGTAACAACTTTCAGTCGAAATTTGAATTGTTGTATTTTTTCAAATCATATATTGTTATAAATGCAAAACTTGCTGAGCATGTCATAGTTCACCCTTGCAAATTATTCCCTTTGCAGTTTTAGATGGTAATCCTAAAACATTTGGAGTAGATAAAGGGAAGTGTCCCTGCTTAGATTAGGTTATATTTGTGTCTAGTTGAATACTCTATAATAAGAAACTCGTTATGAGAATCATGTAATCGAATCTTCATAATATGATATATATATATATATATATATATATATATATATATATATATATATATATATAACATTTATTTCCGCAACCGTGTTTTCTTACATATATAGATGTAAATTTAGAATTCTTGGAATCTAGTTGAGATCCTTGAAACTATTCATCTGAGTGAGGATATTAGTAATATGGACTGTTCATGTTATTACTGATATTATGGATTTCGGATAAATAGTTACTATCGATACGATAATATAAATTCACATGGCATAGACTATACATCTGGGTGATGATATTAGTAATATGAACTGTTCATGTTATTACTGATATTCTGGATTTTGGATAGATAGATTCTATTCACAGATACAGTTCATATATCCAAGTGAGGGTATCCAAACACAGTAATAGTTCTCTTGAGAATTATCATCTGTAATGGGATACTGTGAATCTTGGATCTGTGGGAATTATATCTATTAGTCCCTTAATTTAATATAAGCACCATAACAGATACCATAGGAGTATAGATATGGGGGCGTTACATATTTTGGGGGCGTCACAACGTATATATAAACTTTAAATAGGTGTCGAACACATAGCGAGTCAAGTGTGTGATAAATGTATATGAATGTTGATGTCAAGTACGGGTGGTTAAGTATACCTATACATACCTAGCTATTCTAAGAGTATGATGAGAAAGTTAAATGAAGGTTTTACAAACCTAGTTAGGAAACGATGTAATATTTATTATTATATTACGAGCATATGAAATGTATGACTGATGGATATGAATCCATGATTATATAACTAAGTAGGAATACACGTAGTGCGGATAAGCTTTAAGCAGTTAAGTCGTAGTTGATAAACTATGAATCGGGCAAGTCTTTCCGTTCCTATTTGATATATGAATTCTATAACTGTTAGTTGAGCTATATTATGCTGTGAGAATGTTGATGTACATATATGAAATGCATATGAGATATGTATGAATTTAAAAGTTGATCTTTGATTATATGCTTGTGAAGTAAACATCTATGCATGTTATGTGAGAAGTAACATGCGTAGTAAATATTAATTGATTATGAATGCATGATCTGAGTATGTTATTATATGCTATGTGTTGCATGAAAACTGTTAGAATTGATGGGCTGTCGAGCTCACCCTTGCAAATAACCACTTTTGCAGGTTAAGGACTCACGATAAAGATTACGTGCTACATGATTGATAGAGTTCAATAGTATCAAAAGAGATTGATTCATTTATTTAAATATATACTCTTGAACCATGTTTAGGTTCTAGGAGATGTACAAGATAGTAGTTATGATGTGTAATACATGTTAAGTTGTACTATGTTATATATAGAGGAATTCGAATCGAGATGTAAAAGTTTAAACAATTAATCTCCCAATAAAGGGTTACACAATCTAAAATAAATCCCAGGTCATCTAACCTTTATTACAATCATCAGCGGAAAATTAAAACATGATCATAATTAAATCTATTACATAAGCTTCATAAAAGATAAAGTAAACGTCGTCTAATCAATCATCGTGCCCTTGTCATTGCTTGTAGAACACTCTTCAAACTTCTTAACTTCATCTGCATTGTTTTGTGCAAGAGTGAGCAAACAATTGCCCACAAGAAGGATAATATACAATAACATTTAATGAAGGACAATGAACTGAGCTTTCAATGGTAACGTATTCTTACCGGAACAATAAACTTTAATTTAACAGCTATGAGTTCAAAGGAATAATGGACGTTTAAGTTAACAATAGATATTAACATCAAGAAATACACTGAGGGTCACAAGACCACGAACTCTATTCTAGGTTTTCAAGTATTTCTACTTTAACCTTTAATAGTCTAAAAGACTATAATCATCATCTATGTCCTAGGTTAACATGTGTTTTTACTGTAACCTTTTAACAGTCTAAACGACTATATGGACCATCATCCCGTACTCCAGGTGATCAGCCCTTTGTACTATGTATTGCGCAAATATTTTAACGCTATTGCATAGCTCAAAATAATCCCCTGATATAGGGTTGTTCATCTCAGCTCAGATTATCAGGTTCTGAACCAAAGGAAGTTTTGTTGGGAATTAACTTCAAAAGAATTCTAGATCTTTAGAACGCTCATTAACCAAGTATTGGTTGAATTAGATAGGAACCAAAAACTGTTCAAGAGTTTGAGATAATATCTTTATGAACAAAGTATATTGATAAATCAATAAGAGTTAGAGTATTAACCACTTCTAAAGTGAACAAATGTTATCATTGACAACATGATTGCAGAAATTATATGGGTACATAAGCAAACCAAAGAAAGTTTGGTTTGGATTGACTTCAAGGTAATTTAGAGTTTAACAATTATCAACTAGAGGACTAGTTGAATCAATAAGGTTTGATAACACTACAACTGATCACTAACAACATAGTATAGAACGATGAATAATCATAGATGAACTATCAACTTATGAAACTTATGTATGGAAAGAACTAAAACATAAGTATTGAATGAAACAATAAACCTTGCTTGAATAATAATCAGCTAAGGTTAGGATCTTATAAAATTAGAAACGAAATTAATGAACATACATTAATTGATAGCAAGTTGAAAATAAAACTTGCTCAACATGGTAATAAATGATGCAAAGTAATTGAAATACTACAATTTAATATTAGAGACGAGAGTTCACGAGTTTGCATTTATCATAAAAGAATAGAATTTAAGACAACTTGCTTAACTATAAACAAGTTAGAATGAATCAATCAAATGAGAATTTCAAATAACATTAGAGTTAAAGTTTGCTCGAATGAATTTTAGGAACAATTGACTTATTCAATAACAGTTAAGATAAAAAGCTTGCTCAATCAAAAGAATAAAGTTACACAATGTAATAATAGAACTAACTCAATGAAAGTATAGAGTTAGAAAACTTTCTCAATGTAAAAAGATAGGGTTTAAAAACTTACCTCGAGCGTAAGCTACAATATTAAACTCACGTTCACCTATACGTTGGTTTAGAACCACATTATCTATTAGATATGCTCATATATCATAACATGTACATTTCTAGCTAAACTCACCATTTTAGCACAAGTCTTTCTTTACCATTTACATTATAGAAATTCTAAGTGTTTACATCGCAACACTTTCCTGACATTCATTGTGTACACTAAGTTAGCACATAATGCGTTCGAAATTTACTAATCATTTTTATCACTTTGAATTCACTAACCCCATAACACAACTTTGTTTTTGCCTTGTTGTTACGTGTTTGACACATTAGCATAACCTTTAGCTAAGCTACAAAGAACGACCAAAGTCTGCAGAACTAGCAGACTTCAGTGTCTAAAATAGGCACTCGCATGGCCGCACGACTTTTGTATTGGGAGGTCGCGTGCCGCACAGTAGCTACACGCCCGCGCCTAAGGGCTGCGCGCCCGCGCGACTTGCAGAACTCAGTTTTGCAGACAGAGCTTCGGCACTTTTCGTAAGCCAACTAACACGAATTTCACCCACCAAATGGTGATAAGAACACGTAAAATAATTATACAACTATCCTAGAGATGATTGCTAACATATTCAATCAATTAGCACAATTTAACAACCACTACCACTATTTTAATTCTCAATTTTTTTCATGTTTTCATACAAAAACTCAATCTTTGATATTCATTCTAAAATCATCGATGTGAATCTCAGTTTTATACCAAATTACTTTGTTCAAACTACGTTATCTTCGTTTCTTAACGAACTAGCATAAACAAGACCCAATTTACAGTTTATCATACTAATTGACCACTAAAATTGGTACTTTTCCAATATGAAAAATATAAACACTGTAAATAGTTTTCTTCCTTTTTAACCGTCATTAGTATACAAATCTTTGTTTAATTACTAGTTCTAATCACCACGAACATATACAATCGCATGTAATTAGTTGTATAACAACAATTCCAATAATTGAATTCACAGAATTTAGGAATTATGTCGTAGAACTTACATATATACATATATATAAACATATAACAATAAGGTTACGAATAATACCTTCAATTAGCTTGGTAATCACTGAAATTGCTGTGAATCACAAACTTTCTCTCAATTCTCTCCCTAGCTTCTCTGTATTTTCTTCCTTCTTCTCTTCTTAGGCTTAAGCTAATTTTCTTTTACATAAAACACATTAAGCCTAACGCACAAAATCAAACGTCTATAACCGACGTTGTAATAAAAACAATAATACGTTATCAGTTATAAATATATTTTATTTATAATTCAAATATTAAAAATCCAAAAGCCATAAGGCTTTGTTTGACAAAAAAAAGTCTTTAAAATAAAGACTTAATATTTTAAGCCTTATTTGGCAAAAACTAAATTAAACTTCTTTAATTTATCTTAATAAAGATCTCCATATTCAACATTAATCTAATAGATTAATTACACATACTATAAGTTAAATAAAATTTTCAATTAAACAAATATCACAAAATTATACTTTTATTATTATTTGATTTAATAGTTTAACACACCAATTTAGATTATTAAATTAAAACAATAATATAACATCTCATATTATAATACAGCTCTCTAAATTATAAATTAATTTAATTTAGAATATTATCTAATAAATTTAGTCCATAAATATTTACTAATAAAAAACACATCAATAAAATATTTATTAGAGTGTTATCTAATAAATTTAATTCACACATATCAACCACATAAATAGAATACTTATTTAATTTAAGAAATATTTTAAATTATAAAACAACAATTTTATCAATAAAATATTTATTTAATTTAATAAATATTTTAATTTACGAATAAAATCTTGGATTGTTACAGTAGACTTAAATAGTAAATTAGTTCATCATCAATGAAGTAAAACTCAAAATCCACAAATAGGTTAGCATTCTGAATAAAAAATAAAAGATGAAGAAAGAGAATTAAAACTGATAAGTATTCTGCTGCTCTTCTCCACGTTCATCTTGAATTCTTCGCGCTAATCTCCTTACTTCAATTCTCCAACGCGTAACCAAAACTAAGGTTTTATTAATAGTGTTAAAAAATAATTCACTTTTATGCCCTTCAAATTGCCTTTTATATGCTCTTAATCGCGTTCTAAAATAGCCCCCAAAAGATTTGTTTAATCCTGACAACAACAGGAAACTTTGAGTTCAGTCCCGACTGCCCTCGCACCGACAATAATTTTTAGCTTGGAGACTACCGCCCCGGCGGCATGCCTGTCCTGCAAATTCCTATTTTACCCTTTAAGCTCCTATTCCCTGCTTTTCCATTCCAACATGTTCCTGCAATGAATAAACATGAAAACACATTAAATCATACTAAAAACACTTAAGATAGAAATTATTAAAGCTTGAAAATTAACTTATTCGTAGGTATGAAATCCACTTATCAAATACCCCCAAACTTAAAACATTGCTTGTCCTCAAGCAAACATAATGCAATACAACTAACTACATGCCTATGAATCCAGCTATCAGACAGTATAAAGTTTAACAAGGTTTCCTCAGAGAAATCACAATAGAGATGAATAGTAAATCCCACCAAGACATATCAGCAATCCCATATCAATATGTAAATCAACACCTGTTATCACTAACGTAGTGTGTGTGTGTGTGTGTGTGTGCTCAACAACCATGGAAACTGACTATAGATCAAATATATCACATAATACACTTCTTAAAAGAAAGATCATAGTTTTAACTTAAGAAGTTGTGTAAACAACCTAAACTCTGCCAAAAATATGCAATTACCATGTCAAGAGTTAATATGAGATATAATTGCTACCTTTATTCAATTACGGGGCATTTTACTCTTTTTCCCGTATTTCTATATACACATGATTGTGCAATGTCTAGTCCTCTTAGGTTATCCCATTTTCTTTTTCCTAGGTTGCTTCCCCCACTACTACTACTTCCTTTATGGGTTTCTCCTCCAGTATTCTTATTCTTCTTCTCCTTATTATATTGACTTAATGCCTCACTACCTCCCTCAGCAATGTTTGCCTTTTCCAACAATGTGGCGAACAAATCAATTTGAAGGACCGACACCTTGTTAAACAACCAAGGTTTTAGTCCTAGCTCAAAGCGTCTAGCTTTTCTCTCCTTCGTGTCTACCTGGTGCGTTTCAAAATGCACGAGCTCGTTGAACTTGGCCGCATACTACGCCATCGACATCTCTCCTTGTTTCAGTTCTAGGAATTTCACCTTCATCCTATTCTCCATGCTCTTCGGGAAGTAATTCTCGAATAACAAAGTCTTAAACCTTTCCCAGGTTATAATCCCCTCTCATGCTCTCTACTGATTTGTTTCCCACCAGTAGTTTGCTTCACTCCTCATCAGGTACGTAGCGAACACGGTCTTCTGATCTTCACCCACACGAGCAATGGCGAAGGCTTTCTCCATTTCTCTGATCCATGTTTGAGCTATGATAGGATCGGTAGTACCTACGAATTTTAGAAGTCCTACACTCCTAAAATCCTTAAAGTTTGTAACTAGAATAGTTTGAGGGTTAGGTGGTATTGGTTCGTTGTTTCTTCCCTACAGGGCCTCTCCTAGCAAATCTACTAGCATTTAAATAGGGTCAACTTGTCCTCTCTCGTTATTGACCAATTCTTCTGGGGTTGTTGGTCTACGTCTGGGCGGCATTTTCTGCATCACAAAATTTCATTCTTATTAATTAATTATCTTACTTATGTATTTATTTGTAAAAGGGAAACAAAATTTCACGACACATTTTCTAAAATCAGGACATTTATATTCATATGCCAAATCATTACATTTACATGATCATTACTAGCATACTTCTATAAATGTTAACATTCATCCCCAATATCACAAAAGATGGGGAAACACTAATACACTACCCCTCTAACATGAACCTACTCGGGGTTTACATAAGTATCCCATATCTCACCCAAAAGACTGGGATTACGTTTCATTGATAACAAACCTATACTACTAGACACTGAACCAACAAGTTATTCCTACACCCCGGGCTCCACGGCGGTCTTGTACTCAGCCTGGATCATGTGAACCATCATTTCCCTACTCAAGGTGTGGCGAGTCTGCCCTTGTTCCACCAGATAATGGTACACACCATCAATTAGTTTCTCCATAGCCATGTGAAAAGTGTAGCTCATTTGTTTCATCCTTCTTCTCTTACACCTCACCTCATCTTCCACGTCTCTTACCCTATCATTGACTTCTTCCCACTTTTCCTCGAAGTGGATCTTATCCATGACCTCCATCTCTAACTGGGTACGAAGAACCTCCTTCTCAGCTTTCTCACTCATCTCCCTCTGCTCGGACTCCTCTAACTTGCCTGCCAATTCCGTATTCCTGGCTATCGATCGATTCCCATTTGTACTCCTGCTTCCTTGTGATATGCAAGTTCCACTTCCAGCTCCTACATCTCCAGCTTCCTCCTAAGGTCTTCCTCCCTCAGCTTCTACATCTCAGTTTCTCTCTCTTGAGCTTGGGTCTCTAGTTCCTCAACCCGACACTCAAACTCTAGAATCCGCTCCTCGTATTCTCCCAACATCTGATCCTCGAATGTAGCCTCGTCGGAGTCTTCCACGAGCTCATCCTCCATGGGATCTTCCTCGAAATCTGACTCTACGGCGATCGAATCCATCTCCTCCTCCTCATCCTCGTCATCTATAAGGGCTACCGCCGAGATGGGCTCTGCTATTAGAGGTGCCTCATACACTACGTGTATGTCACGTAGCTCCTCCTCCACCACTCTTATGGGTCCTCCCAAATCCGACATCCTACAATCACAAACACAAGACAACAAAAAACAACTCCATTAGAATGTCAAAATCAAACATAAAATCATTATATAAAATGAAAATATATTTCGTAACGCCACTAAATCTTTTGTGAAACTCTATATGAGTTTTATCTCCTTCTACTCTCTAGGTTCTTTTAAGTTATAATCTAAGGACTCTCGCTCCTAAGGTTTATAGCTATTGCTTTGATACCAACCTGTGATGCCCCCAAATTCAGACCACACGAGTCTCGAATTCGGTCCGCCAAGTGCTACAAATCTAATGACTACATATCAACTCATGCAATAAAAATAACAAAATAGATTATATTTAATTGATATAATCATTCTCGTCCCAAGGTTTGGTAATCGTTACTATTACATTACAACTTAATTTAAACATAACTTATTACATCATAGTAAGTAAGTCTTCACACCACATAATAATAATAATAATAAAGTCCTAATACTAGGAAATAAAGCTATTCTGAAGCCTCCTCTTTACCCTTGTCCTTGCCCGAGGGTTCACCACGTTCTGCCTTAACTAAAAGTTTTAAGGAAAGCAAGGATGAGCAACAAATTTGCCCAGCAAGTAATATCCCAATAAGGGTGATTATATATAGAGTTCAAATCTTCAATGATATGACAGTGAATAACAATTTAGGAATTTTTAGCAATTCTCAATAAAAGGTCGCTATGGATTGAAAGACATCAATAAGATTCAATACTTAATCATTTTGAGATTTCAAATAATGAATACTGGGCAGTCACTATGAACTATGAACTTCTACTAGAATTAATAGCATTATACTAAAAATCCAACAAAATGAGTACAACCGGTGATCAGCCTAAAGTACCCTATGTTATGCATAACATTTAACCATACTAGTGTACGCACGCAATCTTATAGTTTCCCCTTCAAGGAGGGTTGTTCATCTCAGTCAATTATAACAGTCCGCACCACATCAATTTAGTTTGGATAGCTTTCTATCATACTATAATGGTCTAGCCGAATCAATGGCCTAGATAACTTTTATAATGCATTCAAGGACGATAAGTTCAATGCTTGCAACAATCATCAAGATATACCAATGATTTCTGAATAGTAATAGATGTTTGTTGGAATTAAATATGGTTAACATGGCAGCAATTCGAATTATACAATATATACAGTGTAAAGAATTTAGGAAACTTGCATTCAATATGAGAATCAAATGAAGTTCGAGAACTTGCATAAAATTCAAAGTTGTGTAAGTTAGGAAACTTGTGTAATTATAGATTCCTTGCAGAAAGTAAATGCATAGGTTAGGATACTTGCCTCAAGCATAGGTAACCAACTTATAGCTTATCAAAACTTTGGAAATCCTATTGTAACGTAATTATGTATACAATAGATTTATTAGTTACTCAACTACATAAGTTAATAATTTCATACATGTTTGAACCCATCAGTCAATTATATACATTCATTATCCTCTTTGCAATGAAAAAGTAGCAAATCACATTATCATGCTATCACATCATGTAGCAATATAACCATCATCTATTTAGTTTGCATACGTCTTCATACCCTTGGTTGCACATGGCCATAAGATATTAACACTGAAAACAGTATACAACATATGATACCAGTTTACAGATTACAAACAAAATAAGTCAGATAAGACTGCAGGAGGGCGCAGCTGCGCCCTGGTTAAGCTTAGGGAGCTGTCCCCTGGCCAGACCAGAGTTAAGGTTCTGCTCTCCTCATGTCAGTCCAATTTTTAGCATACCAAGACATTAACAATTATCATGCACACATGATAGAGAACTTTACATAACTGTATGACCATCTTAAGTCCACTTTAACACGTCATGGTCTTAGTTTGGGATTTCTAAGGAAATAGGCCAAATAGGGTCATTAAATCACAAGGTCTATCATGTCAACCATATATCTACATAAGGAGATCACATAATATATAATATGCATGCTCCCAAGTGTTCACATCATATATTCATAGCTAGCATCGTTTATCACTTTCAAACATGCTTAAACTCATGCATGGTTAACTTTCGTTATTTTTAACACATAAGAATCATGTTTAGAGACACAATGAACATAAACATGCCATCTTAAATCTTCAGAACTTAACTACTCACACAAATGCAACTTAGTTTGAAAAATATCTCAGTTTGCTTTTGAAATCATTTTAAACTTGAAGAATGAAATCTAACACATACAAAACATCTTTAAATCTCTTTTCATGTGTATTTAAGTCATGTTTACATACTCACAAAGTCGGAACATACTCCATGTGGTATTCATGGATAATAGTTTCAATATGTCACGTTTTCTTTGAAAAAATTATTTAGCACAAAGCCTAAACAAGTTGGTCATGAACAAAGGAACTATAAATCACAACTCATGCTCATTTATGTTCAGAAATCAGTCATATATGTATACTATCATGCTCACAATTTGCAGAATACAAGTTCCAGCAAAGCTCGTTTTTGAAACTTTAAGTTTTTGTTATAGAACTCCTACTAAACCATGTTGGACAATTCATATCTCATAAGAAAGCTTTATAACGCATGTCGTACTTCTTTCCATGCATGTATTGGTCATAATACCAGGTTAGAAAAAACACAGTACAACATAAGCCAGAATCTGGTTCTGGGGACTGGTGCAGCTGCACTGCACCCTAGTACAAACTGGGCGCAGCTGCGCCCTTCCTAAATCAAAACTAAAAAGGTGCTTTGTTCTGCAGAGCATCAACCCAACTTCAATTTCTTCAGTTTAAACATGCTCAAGTTCATTATTAAAGGTTCCATACATGTATACATACTTCACAAACACTTTGGTAACACAATTCCAAATCCAATTCACAAGAATTTAGTAGAATTTCTATGATTTACCAAAGTTTGAAATTTAGGATTCAAGCGAGAATTTTACCTTCTATGAAGCTTAGTTAGCTTAGTTTCTACCTTCTGCAATTGCTAAACTCCTCCTTAAACACAAGCAAATCAGACTCTAATTCTTGGAATTTTAATAGACAACTCTCATCAACATAAAATGAGAAATAAAGCTGCCTTATATAGAGGAATGCATGACCAGTTACTTGCTTTACACTAAGGTTTGAGTCCATGAGGTAGAAGATGAACACAATGGTTATGGAAGGATTGTTCAACAACCCATTCTCAACTATTTGCCTAGCCAATCATCACCTAGCTTAAGGTTATTGTTCAATGTTCTGCAGTGCATGTAAAGGAGAATGAAACACTGTTTGGGCAACTGAATGTGGAACAAAGCTTTTAAATCCTCAGCATTTGGTTCAATTGTGGTCAATTTAATTCCCGTTTTGTTTCCTCATGTGATTTTAATGTACAAATGATACTACAATATTAAGAGTTAGGGATTTAATATATACCCATATCATATAATCCATGTACATTGGGTTCACATAATTTAATATTTACTTCAAATAAAATAACGCAGTTAGGTATTATTGACCGGGTATTCTCCATAGATATTATTACTACACATATATCAATATTATATCACTATCCAATATTAAATGTCCATTTTAAACATTTAATCCCTTTCCAAATTTATGGGATACACAATTTGTAACATCCCCAAATCCAGGTACTAATCACCACAGATCTGGTATACTAATACTATCACAATTGTGGAAGATATAAACATAAATTGTTTATACATTAAACTTTTATACATCATTCCTAAGGTCTACAACATTAACTAAATACATACCTTCATTATCTAAAAAGCTTTACAGTGCTATTTTCGTCAGAAAATTTAATAGATCTAACTGCACCATAATTTAATCTTGCACTTTGCCTTTGCTTCTATCTTTATTCGAGCTTTCATCTTAATCTGAAAATTTTATCATGATATAGTAAGGGTGAGCAACCAATTTACCCAGCTAGCATAAGTTTAATTGAGGATATATCATGATTGAAAGAATTGAACAATAAGCTAGCTAACTTTCAACAATATAAACATTGTGAAAGAGCATGAACAAATTTTCTTAGCTGAACGACCAAGTCAATAAAAATGAATGGTCAAGAATGAACATGAACATATTAACTGAACCAAATGAAAATGAAGGTGATCAGCCTTTCATACCTGATGAACATTTATAACATGCACAACGTACGAATCAATAATCAGTATAAACGTGAATAATTAACAACAATTATTCACTAACATGCTTTGAACATACAACTCAAGTTGAGTTAGGAAAACTTGCCTGTATCGCTGATTACCGCTAAGCAATCTAATTTAATCTCTCATGAAAGACCTATCAGTATAAGATTGATCTTTCAGTCAGCATAACATACATGTTAGCTCAATATACTATTTCTTTATCCATAAATTATCTAACACTTAATCACAAAAATCAAATATTAGATAACATCTTAACACATCAGTATTATTATCGTCCTTTGATAATTCTTTAATCACTATATCATACACATTATGATTTAACACTCTAATCTTATATATTAAAAGTTCTTCTTTAAACTTTAATAAGTCAAATACCAAACCAGCAACCTGGATTCCAAATCCAGCATCTAGATGGTCAATCCAGCAAACCAAACTACAATTCAGCAAACTGGATTCAAAATCCATCAACTAGATTGCAATCTAGCAAGCTGGATTTAACATATTTTTAATTTAGTAAACTTCTTTTCAATCCAGCAAGCTGGATTCATCAAATTTTTTAATCCAACAAACTGGATTCATTAATTACTCAATCCAGCAAACTAGATTCCATATCCTTTTTACAAAAATACCAAATCCACTTATTATTTTTCTATCATTTGCCCAAACATATATACATATATTTCATACACAAAAAGTATTTTTCCATAATTTTTCAACTTCCTTTAGTATTTTTCCAAAATCAATTTTAGTGTATAGCTTAAGAAATTAGCACCATCATGCTTAACTCCAAAAATTCCCATCTCATGACACAATCTTATACGTGTTAACATGAATCTACAGTTTAAATTTTGGGGCCATCGGAGTTATAGAACTCCGGTTATAGCCGTTTTCGTCTAAAAATCACAAAATTTGAAATGACCATAACTTGGTCGTTTTAAGTCGGAATGAGTTCATTTTTGGACAGGAGGTACTTTATACCATATATTTTCAAGTCCCAAAAGGTTGGAATTTATTTCGCAAATTAAGTGGCCAAAAATGCTCTTTTAAATTCTGGAACAATAGCTTTTTTGGCGTTTTTCACTTTTTCGTGTTTTGTTAAAAATATTCCATACGGAAATCTACAAACTCCTTTTTCAGTGATTCCACTTGGAGATGTTAGAAAACTTATCATATTATCATCTCAAATGTTTCCAAAATTTTTGAATGTCAGCAAAATAACGAAACTGCCCCTACCCTTGACTGTCCAAAAATAGTTTGTTTTTCCTTAAAAGACACGAAATTATTTTTGCTAAATCAGTCACTACGGACAGTGTACTCAACATTTTTGAGTGCTAACACTTGGGTTTAGTAGATAACTTACCTATCTAACACCCCTTTTTGATAGATCACAAAAAGATGTAGATTAAAAACGGTAAAAATCCAAAGTACATAGAAATTTTATGGCTTATAAACTAGAAAAATCACATTTCTTTATTTTTTTGATTTCCAACTAAAACAACACCCAATATGGGTATATCTAAACATGAAACACTCATTAACATGTAAATACATGGTTTTTAAGTTTAGAAATATAGATTCCGGATTTGATTAAGAATAATCAAAAATACTTAAACAAAAAGTATTTATACCTTTGATTACCATGCTCTCCTTCTTCTTCTTCATAGTTTGATTATGGAGATTTGATGTCTTACCAAAAACTCTCATTTCTCTCCTCCATAGCTGCCGAATGGCCTCACCTCTCTCTCCCTCTATTTGGTTTTTCTTGGTGTTAGCTAGATGAAGGAGATGAAAGAGAAAATTAAGATAGCTTTATTTAGTAAACTTGATATATCACAGTAGCTTCACATGCTCCACTCCTTTTTCTCTTCCATAAACCCACCGACCATGTGACCACTTCCATTCTCCACCAATTCTCTCTCTCTCATTAATCATTTCATAAATATGTGGAAGATTAGTATACAAGGTGGTTTCATCAAATAAATGCCACCTAGCTTGATTTGATGAAATATCTTTGGAACATGTGGTGTTTGTAATAGATGATGTGGGTTCACCTTTTCCTCTCATTTTTCCTCCTACACATCTGATAAGTGCGATTTATACCTACTTATTGAATACCAATTCAAGCAAACTATGCACATCTCAAGTATATTTCAGTGTGTTTTTAGTGCATTTCATGCTATTTTGCATTGCATTTACTTAAAACTCCTTTTGGTGAAAAAATGCAGAAAATGGCCAATTTTGGTGGTATTAGAGGGCACGAGGCTAATGGACGCATGAAGGCAATGCACAAGCTAGGATATGCATGGCAAGAGGATCAAGTGAAGCATGGATGGACAAAGGATGGAGCAGCAGAGCAAATCAGTGCAGTAGTAGAATCAGAAGACACAGACTGCTAGCCGTGCGACCGCGCGGCATGACAAGCTTGGAAACGCGCGCCCGCGCGAGCACCCGGCCAAACAACTTTACCTACTGCAAGTCGCGCGCCCACGCAAGATATACACTGGAGGGGCGCGCGGCCGGGCGCGAGGCCTGAAGGTACTGATTTGTTTTATTTTATTTTTTTAATTAAAATGGTTGTAATTGATTAAAATGATATCTGACTGGTGTCAGAGGTATCTTGGACAACTTTTGACGTATTTTTATCGTAGTAACTAGGGTTTACACCGTGAGGGAGATTCCAACGTAGAACGAAGCCAAAACGCCTACTCTTCCAATTCTTCTTGGGATTCTCTATCATTGTGGATTAGTATTATTATTTTGCTGGAATTTTATGAGGATTTGATGATTAACATTGGATTATATTCAGCATTTGGGTTTGATCGTTCTATCCTTCATCTTTCAATTTTTTGCTTATTAGCCATGTTTTGCGTTGATCCCATAATGGCTTTTGGTTCAGTCATGAACTAAACTCCATTACGGGATTCTAACGGATTTTAATATGTAGTTTAGTTGCATGCTTGATTGTTAGGGCTGTTTTGCATATCATATGGGATTTCTATCGTGGTTGTTTTGCATGTATGAATGCTTGATCACCATTCGTCCCAATACTTGTATGGAATTGACAATGAACATGCAAGTATAGATTGTAATCATGATAGCATACGAATATAGGGCTGTTTTATATGGCTTGTGTATTTTGTAAACTAGATAGACATATAATGTTTCACCGTGTGAGTTAAAATAAGGGCTTGTGCTTAAGTTCAGTATGATTGCAATTTCACATAGACATATAGTGATTTTGGTTATATTGACGATTACTTGGAGTTTATCATCTGTGGATGATATGTAAGTAGGTCATAGTGCATTGAAAAATGGCTATGACTCTATTAGTGCTCTTGACTACTTTCCTATGATATGTGAACACTTCTTGCATGATAGTGATAATTAGATGAAGTATTAAATGACGTTAGGATCCCATTATTTCCAGATTTGATTTATTCCATTATTAGTCTTATTTTAATTGCTATTCGCCATTAGAGTAATTCACTAATATAGTCATTAGTCTAAGTATATAAATACAGTGATTTAATTGATGCATAGTAGTTTAAATTTGACAACTTTCTCTGTGGGATCGATACTCTACTTACTCTGTATTACTTGTTGACACATGTATGCTTGCATGAGTTAGAGCTCTTTTATCAGAACTGAAAAAGAGGCAACAAGTTTTTGGCACCGTTGCTGGGAAAAGGCATTTTAATTTAAATAATTATCATCAGTTTAAAGCTATATTGTATGACTTAGACAATTATGATCGTTCCTCATTTCTATTTTTGCTTTGTTTTTGGTTTCAGGTACTTGTAGGTTTTTATGCACACGCGATCATCTAACTCAGAATTAACACCAGGGCAGGGTAACATTAACGGAAGAGGTTGGAAAGCAAGTGTACGAAAGAATTTGCAAGCGCAGTTAGAAAGTACAACATCTAGTATGACAGAAGAACAGAGAATTGAGCAAAGAGAAGAGCATCGGGCTCTAAGGGATTATCCCATGCCAAACATAAACGGACTGCAGTCTAGCATAGTCAAACTGGCGATAGCAGCCAATACTTTTGAGATTAAACCGGGCACTATTCAAATGGTGCAGAACTCGGTACAGTTTGGGGGTGCTGCTACGGATGATCCGAATGAACACCTGTTAAGTTTTATCGAGATATGTGACACATTCAGATACAACAGTGTGATGGAAGACGTTATTAGACTAAGGTTATTCCTATTTTTATTGAGGGATAAGGCGAGAAGTTGGCTACATTCTCTACCGTCAGGGTCAATCACTACATGGGAGGACTTAGCGCAGAAATTTTTAGCCAAGTTCTTTCCAATGGCTCAGACTGCAAAGATGAGAACAGCTATCTCTCAGTTTGAGCAACAACAGGGCGAGTCCTTATATGATGCATGGGAGAGATATAAAGAGATGCTAAGGAAGTGTTCGCATCACGGTATGCCAGATTGGATAGTGATCAACTCATTTTACAATGGTTTGGGATGGCAGTCGAGACCTATTATGGATGTAGCTGCAGGAGGGGCATTATGGGCAAAGAGCTATGACGAGGCCTATACACTTATCAAGACTATGGCTGCAAATGACTACCAGAATCCTACAGCTCGGATGCCACAGCCCAAAGTTACAGGTGTGTTAGAAGTAGATGTTATTACTCAGTTGTCAACACAGATGGCAGCGATGGCAAAGAAGATAGATACTTTAGCAGAAAGTAGGACGAAAACAGTTGCCTTCGTATGTGAGATTTGTGCGGGGTCACACTCAACAGATCAGTGTGCTATCAGCTCAGAGTCAGTACAGTATGTGGGAAATTACAGGAAAGATCAAGGTCAGTTTCAGAACACATACCACCCCAGCAACCGAAATCATCCAAACTTTAGTTGGTCAAATAACCAAGGAAATCAGCAGAATCAGTTTCAGCCGAACCAACAGTTTCACCCACAGTCATCTCAGCTACAATTTTCATCCAAACCACCGTTTTCGCCAGGATTTTCTCAACAACAACAACAACATCACACTCCAGCTACACCACAGCCAGAAAAGAAATCAAAAATGGAGGAGATGATGTTGAAATACATGGCAAACACGAAAGTTATGATCAAAAGCCAAGTAGTAGCTATCAAGAATCTGGAAACTCAAATGAGGCAGATGGCGAGCATGCTTAACAACAGGCCCCAAGGTTCTTTACCAAGTAACACAGAGGCAAATCCTAGAAGAGACGGGAAGGAACAATGTCAAGCGATCACATTAAGATCTGGAAAGAATACTGCAGGAACTGACAGTTGCGCGCCCACGCAATAGTTACAAAGGGAAGCCGCGCGGCCGCGCGAGGCAGAGTAGGTGACTGTTGAGGAAGAAAATTTGAAAAATTCTGAGGAACAGCAGGAAGAGAAAGATAAAGTAGGTTCAGAAGAGAAGGTCAAGAGTTCAGTGCCACCAATTCACCCTCAAGTACTATATCCGTAGAGATTGAATAAGCAGAGGGAAGACAAACAGTTCAGCAAGTTCTTGGAGGTATTCAAAAATCTGCAGATCAACATATCGTTCGTCGAGGCATTGGAACAAATGCCAAGCTATGCAAAGTTTATGAAGGGTATATTGTCAAGGAAGAGAAGATTAGATGAGTTTAAGACAGTGGCCTTGACAGAGGAATGCAGTGCAGTGCTTCAGCGTAAACTACCTCCAAAGCTAAAAGATTCGGGCAGTTTCACAGTTCCGTGCACTATTGGAAAGATAAACTTCAAAAAGTGTTTATATGATCTTGGGGAAAGTATCAATCTGATGCCCTTGTCAGTGTTTAATCAGTTGGGATTGCCAGTTCCAAGGCCGACAAACATTACATTGCAGCTAGCTAATAGATCCATCATGTATCCACGAGGAATTGTTGAAGATGTGTTGGTGAAGTGGACAAATTCATCTTTTCGGCTGACTTCATCATTTTAGATTTTAAGGAAGACAAGAGTATACTGATCATACTAGGAAGACCATTCTTAACCACAGCAAAGACTCTGATAGACGTGTAAAAAGGGGAACTCACTATGCGTGTACATGATCAAGAGGTCACCTTCAATGTCTTCAAGGCCATGAAGTTCCCACCAGATGAAGAAGAATGCTTCCAGGTTGATTTAGTGGATCGGGGTTCAAATGATGGAGTACAGCGAATAGTGGACTATGAACCAGTGGGACGTGTAATATTTGACAATCCAGAGGTCGAGAATGAGGAATTAAATGAATTCGCTCAATATCTGGATATCACTCCACAGTATGGAACCAATACAAAATGGGATAAGTTACCGGACAAGCATCTTAAGGCAAATGGACAGAGATTGAAGCGTTATTCTGGTGGTGAGGTGGACAGAAAGATAATCACCTCAATTTTATCTTCAACATGAGATTCAGAGACAGTCAAGCTAATTGACTATAACTTAGCGCTTGATGGGAGGCAACCCATTGTATCTATCTCTATTTTCTTTTTATTTATTTCGGTTAGATTGTTTTAGTTGGTTCATCTCATATCATTACTGATCGTTTGGAGGATTTGCATGGTTAAATTTGTAGCAGAATTTGCAGTGAGAACGTGTGAAAGAGGATAGAGTTTATATGGTCATTAATTCATCCCTAATAGTGCACATTAATGTCTATGTAGGTATCTGAAATTGAAGACATCACTATATGCAGAGTGGAATTGAACATCAGCAGTGCAGATATCAGGATTGTGCGGTCGTGCGAGAAAGGCAGTACAAATTCACGCGCCCGTGCGTCAAGCCGATCAGAGCATAATTTACACCCGCGCGCCCGCGCGCTCAACACATTGAACACCTGCGCGGCCGCGCGCGACATCAGACGTGGACAAATTTTTAAGCTTAAAAACGTGATGGAGATCAGTTGGACTCTCATTTGAAATGAAAACAAAGCGCAATCACAGTGTCTCTCCATAACTCATGTCTCTATCTCTCTATCAGTTACAAATTGAAGCTGTATATCTCTCAATCACATATCCATGATTTTCTCCACGTTCAAAGCTCAACCCACGCTCTCATCCATATATAAAGCTAGGGTTCCTGATTTAGGTTTGCAGAAACGAGTTTGGGGGTTATCACTTCTTAAGCTTTTCTTCATTTTCAGTCAAAATCATCTGTATTATCTCTCTCCGAGCATATGGGTCCAAAAAGAGCTCACTCCACTTCATCTTCTTCTTTATCTTCCTCTGGCAGTCAAGGAGAGGATGTGGTTGACCACACTAAGTTCATGAATTTGGCAGCCCAACAGGAGTATTACAGAATTGTGGCGAAGACGTTTGTCAAGGAGCACAGTTTCAAACTGGACGACCAAGATGGTCAGTTATGTGCCATGATTCGCGAACGAGGATGGGTTAGACTCACTGCCACTCCCACGCCCATTCCGATGAGCATAGTCTGAGAGTTTTATGCCAATGCCAAAGTCACCATGAACGATATTGATATCGTTCGAGGTGTCGAGATAGACTTCAGACTCATCGCCATTAGAACCATTTTCAGACTCACCGAGAGACCACCAACAGGGGCTGCCAATTGGATCATAGGGGCACATATGGCAACAGACTTGGAGCTTGTTATTGTTGAATTGTGCGTGCCAGGCACGAAGTGGACTTACAAAGTTGGTACGAACCAGCCTCGCATATTCCCAGCAGCCACACTGAATCGATATGCCAAGGCATGGAATTTATTCATATGTGCCAAGCTATTGCCCTCGTCTCATCAGCATGAGATCACGGTTGAAAGGGCCATAATTTTGTGGGGTATAATTACAGGCAAGTATATTGACGTGGGTCATTTGATTCATTAAAATATTTTAAAGTATATGAGGGGAAGTACCACAGGGAGCATTCCACACGCATCAGTGGTAGCCATATGTGCTCATCAGGGATGCAACTGGGGCAATGAACAAATGTAATACTCGAGCCAAGACATAACTCAGGCCACCATTGCAAAATTTGAGGACTGGGCAGGTGGGGAGCCACACCCACGCGGACGAGGATTTATTCTCTGGCCCATATTCCCAGAGCTATCCCAGTAGCCCTCCCAGACAGATGAAGCGGGCCCATCAACACGACCACATGCTCCTCATGGCGATCGCCAGCTTCGAAGGTTAGAGCGCAAAGTCGATGACATGCACGATAATTTTGGCGTATTTGCTACGGGTCTCACGAGGGCTTTAGCAGAAGCTTTTGCACAACAGGGAACAATGCTTAATTGGCCTCAGTTTGGGACAGCAGTGCCATATTCACCACCAAATTCACCACCCGAGAAGGGTGGTTCAGTCGATCATTAGGGGAGTTTTATGTACCCTTTACCTTCATTCAATGGGGCATTGAATATGATAAATTTGGGGGTATTGGGGTAGTAGTATAGTTGCATATAGTTTCATTTAGTTTCATTTAGTTTTTGCATGTTTAGTTTTAATTTTGTATGTTTAGGTGTTAGATAAAATTTTGCTAAAATTTTTAATTTTTAGTCATTATTGCTTGTGCTAGTATGTTTTAGTTTGCATGTCTCACAATGTTTAGCTTTATGGAAATTTGGTCTAGCCAATGATGATAGTGAATTTTGAAAGAGTCATGAATATTTTGGATAACGTGAGCTGAGATATAATGTTTTACACGATGAAATTCATGTTGCTGTTTAAATGCTTTTGGTTTGCATATATGTGTTCACAATTGCTTGTAGGTATAAGAAGTATGCGTTGCATTGCTTGATAGAAAATGTAGTTTTAAAAAGAGAAATATGTGGAAAGTAATCTTAGACTGTATGAAACATTGACATTCAAACTTTGGGAAAACATGGGTATGCTATGTATAAAAAAAATCAAATAGCAATAACGTGGCTAGTCTTAATTCGAGGCCCTGGCTACTTGAGTAAGTACGCCCAAGGGGATTATCTCTACATCTAGCGCCCTAAGGTCTTTCATGGTCCGGGAGTCGTTAGTTGAAAGCTCGCTAAGGGGTAGCAGTGTGCCTAATGGATTAAGACATTGCACAGTCATGTGAGAAAAAAAAATCGCCCTCGTGAGTAGCAATAAAGCAGTTAAGCCCATTGTTGAACCTTAGTTTGTGTTGATATTTTGAAACAGTCTGTGTTACATGAGTATACATGAATCTTGATTTAGACTATAATTTTCTGTTTTGAGAAATGTAACATGTATATTCTTTGCTTAAGTCAAGTTTTGGTGAACACCACACACACACACACAGCATCTCTATATCATATATGAATGATCTGAGTGTATGATATTATGCCTATAGCTTGGTTTGAAATTGTATTCTTGGATTTAGATAATTCACTGAGGTAATTTGGACTGAAATTCTGCTATGACTGGAACTATGTGAGATTAGTTTGCATCATAGCTTAGTGCATAGTATTGTAGTTGCATTTTCATTATTGTTTAGCATGCATTGCTTGAGGGCAAGCAACAATTCAAGTTTGGGGGTATTTGATAAGTGGGATTTATACCTACTTATTGAATACCAATTCACGCGAACTATGTCCATCTCAAGTATATTTCAGTGTGTTTTTAGTGCATTTCATGCTATTTTGCATTGCATTTACTTAAAACTCCTTTTGGTGAAAAAGTGCAGAAAATGGCCTATTTTGGTGGTATTAGAGGGCACGAGGCTAATGGACGCATGAAGGCAATGCACAAGCTGGGATATGCATGGCAAGAGGATCAAGTGAAGCATGGATGGACAAGCATGGATGGACAAAGGATGGAGCAGCAGAGCAAATCAGTGCAGTAGTAGAATCAGAAGACACAGACTGCTAGCCGCGCGACCGCGTGGCATGACAAGCTTGGAAACGCGCGCCCGCGCTAGCACCCGGCCAGACAACTTTACCTACTGCAAGTCGCGTGCCCACGCAAGATATACACTGGAGGGGCTCGTGGCTGCGCGCGAGGCCTAAAGCTGCTGATTTGTTTTATTTTATTTTTTTAATTAAAATGGTTGTAATTGATTAAAACGATATCTGACTAGTGTCAGAGGTATCTTGGACAACTTTTGACGTATTTTTATAGTAGTAACTAGGGTTTACATCGTGAGGGAGATTCCAACGTAGAACGAAACCAAACGCATACTCTTCCAATTCTTCTTGGGATTCTCTATCATTGTGGGTTAGTATTATTATTTTGCTGGAATTTTATGAGGATTTGATCATTAACATTGGTTTATATTCAGCAATTGGGTTTGATCGTTCTATCCTTCATCTTTCAATTGTTTGCTTATTAACCATGTTTTGCGTTGATCCCATAATGGCTTTTGGTTCAGTCATGAACTAAACTCCATTATGGGATTTTAACGGATTTTAATATGTAGTTTAGTTGCATGCTTGATTGCTAGGGCTGTTTTGCATATCATATGGGATTTCTATCGTGGTTGTTTTGCATGTATGAATGCTTGATCACCATTCGTCTCAGTACTTGTATGGAATTAACAATGAACATGCAAGTATGGATTGTAATCATGATAGCATACGAATATGGGGTTGTTTTATATGGCTTGTGTATTTTGTGAACCAGATAGACATATATTGTTTCACCGTGTCAGTTAAAATAAGGGCTTGTGCTTAAGTTCAGTATGATTGTAATTTCACATAGACATATAGTGATTTTGGTTATATTGACGATTATATGGAGTCTATCATATGTGGATGCTATGTAAGTAGGTCATAGTGCATTGAAAAATGGCTATGACTCTATTAGTGCTTTGACTATTTTCTTGTGATATGTGAACACTTCTTTCATGATAGTGGTAATTAGATGAAGTATTAAATGACGTTAGGATCCCATTATTTCCAGATTTGATTTATTCCATTATTAGTCTTATTTTAATTGCTATTCGCCATTAGAGTAATTCACTAATATAGTCATTAGTCTAAGCATATAAATACAGTAATTTAATTGATGCATAGTAGTTTAAATTTGACAACTTTCTCTGTGGGATCGATACTCTACTTACTCTGTATTACTTGTTGACACATATATGCTTGCATGAGTTAGAGCTCTTTTATCAGAACTGAAAAAGAGGCAACAACATCTGGCCAAGTGGCCTTAATATTCACCAAGTCTTACTTTTTGTTTTATGTAATATCTATTATACCAAAAGTCTAAAGTGCCCTCCCTTTAAATTGGGCTAAGCTTGGGCTTTAAATAAATTCTTTTGGGCTTCTAAATTAATTTCTTGGGCCATTAAATTGACATAGTCCAATACTTTTAAATTCTTATCCAACCCTAATCATTTAATTAGAATTTTCATTTCCTCAATTATAATTTAAATCCTTACTTACGTACACTTAATTTCTTAACCCAATTAGACTTGTTATTATTAGGTTATAAAATTAATTAACTGAGATGTATAAAATAAATCTCTTAAAATTAGTATATAATTTATATACTAATATTCTCTCGTATTGTAAGACCCCGAATTTTATGAAATAAAAGTATTCAATTTTTCTTATAATTACTATTCAGTAAATGGTTAAATTGATAAAAGTTTAAAGTTATGAGTGAAATATGATTTTTTTTCAAAATAAGCAAGTGGTTATAAAATAATCATTGTTGTCGGAGAATATTCGTTTAGTCGTGGAATATTCTTTCTGTCGGGGAATATTCGTACGACGGCGCAGCTATTTGTGGGCCCCATAACAGAATAACTGTCGGGTGAAGAAAACGACAAATTTGAGTTTTTACAAATAACGGCGTAGTTGTTACCGTTAACACTGTTGGAATACCCGGTGGTTAAAATACAGTAATACGCGTTATTGCACAGTAGCACACGGTATTGCATAGTATTTTTGAAATTATTGATTCTTACGTAAGAAGGCACTACTCAATAATTGTTACAGTAATTACTGTTCAATATTTTATTTTATTGATTCAATAGTTGCTGCGTTGATATTTTATATTATTATTGTTCAATAATTATCACTGTACAGTATTTTCTATTATCAGATCAATAATTCATATTATTTAAATAATATTATTAGATAGCATTATTGATAATGTCTAGAAAGTTCTGTCTAAGGAGAGGTTTGGTCATCTAATTGCGCGCTAGTAAGGAGAAATCCTTATTAGAAAGCCCCCTCTTTCCTGGGAACGGCCTGGTTGTCATAAATGTGATTCTGTAATATTATTTGTGAATAATTAATTATTGATTCATGTGATAAGAAAATATTTATTTTATGGGGATATAAACGAGGGATATATTTTTGTGGTTAAAAATGAAGGAGATAATGTTGAGGTTTTTATCCGTATTTTTGTCGGAATGGAGGTATTAAAAATCAGGGTTTTTGAGATATTTTGCGGGGGTTATAATTTTTAATCCGACCGTTGGATCGTGGTAATTTTTGGATATGTTATACATATATAAGTTGAGTATATGTCCACAAATTTTGAACCGTTAAAAATGAACGTATGATTTATTATGAATTTTACGAGATGACTGGTTCAGAAATTGTTGAATTTTCGGAGTTTATCATTTTGGTGGAAAATTCTAGAATTGGTGGGCCCCACTTGTGGTTGGTGAAGAAATGTGCTGAATTATATTTCAAATGTGGTGGGTGGGAATAGTAGCAGGTAAAGCCATCAGGTTGCAGGTCAAACCTACCAAAATTTTCCTATAAATAGAGGGCTAAGTTAGAATTGAAAATCACACCAGAAACATAAGCTTTCTCTCTTTTTCTCTCTATATTATGAAGCATATTTTGTGAGTATTTAGATACTTTGAGAGTTGCTATTCAGTGCAAGTTTCCTTCGGCTTTACATTCCAGTCAGAAGTACTGCTGTTTTGAGGTAAGGGATTGTAAGGGATAGTAAGAGATTTTAAGGGTTGTTATGTTTTTCAGTTTCGTAATTTTTCTGAACTTCAAAAAAATTCTGGAAAAATTTGAAATGATATTTTGATGAGTTTTATTGATTGTGTCCAAAAATGGTGATTTTTGGATGTATAGATTGAGAGTTATGAATTTTATGAGAAAAGACTATTTTAAAAGTAACCGCTTATAATTCCTTGTGGTTAACTCCAAAATTAATAAAATTTTTATTGGGAGTACATGTATATGATAGAAGTATACTCTGTAAATTTCAGAATTTTTAAACAAAAGTACAATTTTTGATAAATGTCTAAATATTCGGCTATTTTGGCCATATGAAAAATAGTGAATGACTTTTAAAAATTCTGAGAAAAATATATGTTCACTATGGGACTATATTATGCTAAATTCCAGAAAAGGAATATTTTTGAAACGGATTTGGTATTTTTCATGAAAATAGTCAAGTTATGAGAAAATAAATTAAATATGTTATGTGAAGTAAGAAAATTAGAAAATAGGATTTTATGGCTTGAGAATCCTATATGAGGTATATGCAGATTTTTGATGAGGGTTTTGGCTATTGATGATGAAATCTTAAGAGTTGACATTTTATGATGATTAAATGCATTATTTAGTAAAGTGTAAACAATTTAAATAAATTGTTTATAAGCTTAAGAAATATTATTCTTTCAATATCATTATACCGAAATACTGGTATGGATTTTATTGTGGAATTTCTACCTTTTTGTGTCGAGTTACTATTCATGAGTTACTATTCATGAGTTACTATTCACGATAAAAATTGGTTTCTTTTTCTAACCAAATTATAGTTGAGTTATAAATATTACTCTTGAGATTAAAACTATGTATTGATTATATTGATTTTATTATCATATATAACGTTTTTATAACCCTGATGTTGAAATTCTCTTTCACTAGAGTGTAAAGATGGGTAGATTATTGGTATGATCATGACTAGGGTTCTCTTTGGCCTGTAGTGCAAAGTTGAATTGTGACTGGTATGATCATGACCATTGAATTTATAAGTGAATATCTTTAGCTTAAGTGCAAAGGTGAATTGATCAACATGGTTATAATTATTGTTTATATAAATTCTGAAATGATTATATATTTCTTTGAGATATTAATATCTTTGGCCTGTAGTGCAAAGATGAAATATTGATGAATATCTTTGGCCTGTAGTGCAAAGATGAATTGTTGATGAATATCTTTGGCCCGTAGTGCAAAGATGACATGTTGTTGAATATCTTTGGCCAGTAGTGCAAAGATGAACAGATGTTGAGATAAACATGACCAACTGGTGATACAAATGAATATCTTTGGCCGTAGTTCAAAGATGAAGTTATTCGTATGATTATGAACAGGAAATGTGATTTGGTGTAACCATAATCTTTGATGTTTCAGGTAAAGATAGGTGATATAAATTATCTTTGTCCTGGATGAGAAGAGGAATTTAGAACTACAGTTATGATTATGAGTTATGATTGTGGACCAGAATTGTTGATTGATGTTACAGGGATAAAACATTATTGGTGGATTTTTAACATGGAGAAGATAATAGACTTTATAGTCTATTTGACTCTTCTAATGGATTGCTCGTTCCGCTGCAACTATGGTTGAAATTTTTATCATTTACCATATGTTCTAAATCTCTGATTTATTATTGATGAAGGCTATTGATAATTTAATTATCTTTAGTCATGATATTCTTTACTGAGCTAGTTGTGCTCACCCTTTTGCTTCACAATTCCTTTCAGGTAATAAGAGTGTAGCTGGGTCGAGCGAGGGTAACGGGGAAATAGAACGGTGGTCTCTAGCTGTGGATGTTCTCCCGAAGCAGTATAGAAAAGTTTATTTAGTAGTTATATTTGGTGAATCCAATAGGGTAAGGTGTACCCAACGTTGGAAGGGTGGTTTGCCACTATCATACAAGATGTCTAACGACATACAACCTCGTGTCATCATAAGACATGGATGTGCTCATCCACTTGCTGAGTATATCTATGGGCACTACCTATATAATCTTGGTGTTTGTTTGAAGTATAATTCTCAATTAGAGACAGTGGAGATAATGATAAGGCAAGAGAAGACTCACCATTGGGAAGAATATGATAGTAATCTTCTCGTTTTTCTTTGGGGTCTATTGGGTCAACCAAGGGTAATTCTGTGGCCATATGATATCTATCATAACCTAGACGCGTGGCCTCCCATGTACGAAGGTTTCCTTGAGCACTTCCCAAAGATTCTAATTTCTAAAACAGTTTTTGGCTATACCTTTATGTAAGGTGTTATTGTGAGGTGATGTCCACGGTTGGAACATGAGTCACATTTGGTATATATTTGTATCCAAACTCACAGCATATGTGTTGTTGTATTTTGCACGACAATTGTTGTAATAAAGTTGTAGTTGTTTTCTGTACCATGTATTTGACGACTCAGAATGGGTTGGGTAGAATGAACCTATTTTGGGGTTGTCACACGTATCATAACCATTAAGTTATTCAATTCTTCATTCCTAATATATAATTAGGATTACCTTAGTTTCCTTTATTTGTTTATATAATAAACAAATATAAATCATCACATAATATTCATAATCACTTACTCACATAATAATTAATTAAATTGTAACATGCTCCACAATTCTCTTAGATTAGGTCACTAGTACATAAATAAAATATTAGGACCACTAAATAACGACAACCATTTAGGTTATTTAATTCTCATACCATATTTAAATAACTTATTCAAGTTATACAATTTATATTGTATAATTAAATTTAATTTCCTCCTCCTCTCCATAAATTATTTTCAAACAATTTATTTATATATTAAATATATAATTTAATATATTCAATCATTTATTCAAATATGAATTTAATTTTCTAACTAGTCGATACCAATATACACATTTGCATATTAGATCACATCTCATATTTTTACTTTACATCCTTTGGTATAATATTAAATTTATATCATTATCCATATAACATAATACCATATATCCAATTATTTTCTTTACTTTCTATAATTTGTCTTCATAATTTATTTAACTGAAGTAAATATATTAATATATTCACCACATACACATATTCTTATTAATTTATACACTAAACATATACCTCATTATCAGATTATCACTTATAGTCTATCACATCATTCAAGTTCTTCTCCAAAAATTTTGAAATCCTTAAAATTCCTTCACAGAAACGTCAAATTCATACACTTATTTTATGTCTGAGTTCATCTTATAACATTTAATCCATCATTTTAGGATTTTAATAATTATCTAAATTATCGGGTTGTCACATTCACCCCTTCTTCTAAGAATTTCGTCCCCGAAATTAAAGCATACTAATCTCTGCTTATTCTCTTGATCAAAACTAGGTTTTTAACTTAACCTTTACAAATTCCTCCTTTGAGGATTTCTCATCTATTATCACATTTCACCATAACTACTCAATAGGAGTTTACATCTTCTGAACATTCACCAAAACTAGGTTGTCATAATAACCTTTATTCAATCATCTCAGATTCTACTCGTACGCAACGAGTTCACACTATTTCATATTCATCATCACATACTACCACAACATTACTCTAAAGAGTTTAAAAAAAATTCATATCTGTCTGAGGGATCATAAAAACCATGAACTTTGAGGTTTTGGGTATTTCTACTTGCTACCTCTTTCAATTACTAAAGAAATGTACTCTACCTCTGAAATATTTTATATTTGGTATGTTTACAATCACAAAGAAGGTAAACTACCGATGTGGGTACTTTAGATGATCAGTCTATTGTACCTTAGTAATCGGAATGACTATATGCGTTCTTAGATTGAAATATTTTATCCAATTAGTATATCCCTATTTTCAGGGTTGTTCACCTTAGACTCATCATAAGATTCCATACCAAAATAATTTGGTTCGGAGCTTTCAAAGAATACTTAAAATTTCATAAACATTTGTCTAGCTGAATCAAATAGCTTAGAAGCATATCAATAATTCGAATTTCAATCGAAACATTTGTCTGGCCAAATTCAATTGGCAATAAATTAACTTTAAAATTCTTAAAATTATTTTATGACGTCATGATACCGCACTGTATTTACAGCTCGTTTGAGGATTCCGTCATTCTGTGATTTTGTCATACTACATCATACTATAGTGGGCTGACGATCTTTAGATCACATCCGACACTAAGTAATTCTGCATTGATAACTCCATCATTTTTATCATCTTTGCACCAAGTTGCATGATGCATTAATGATATAAAAATACATTTTGATCATTCAAATCATTTTCGTCTAGCCGAATCAATTAGCATAGACTCTCCTTTAAACAATTCAAAACCATTGAAAATCATCTTTGGTGTCATCATGCCACAATAGGTAATGATGTGTTAGTGGCCCGAAGTCCATACCTACACACCTGTCACCATGTGTTGAGGATAACAAAAATTCATTTTTAAAGGCACATCAATGCAAATTTAGCTTGATGTCAAAAACTTCGAAGTCTAGCATAGCTAGAAGATTTGGAATACCTATGCTTCCATCATCAACTTGACTTTCTCTACTGATCCATTGCTTAATAAGTCTATCTATTTCTATCATCTTCAATTCTCCATTCACAACTTTCCTATACCCAGTTCATCAAACTTACCACACATTATGAGTTCAGTAACTTGCCTCAATCATATGGGTTTAAAAACTTATCCTAATCAGACCATAGGCGTCCATTCGCTGAGGGGTTCAAAACATATCATATGATTATGAGTCATGAACTTACCATGAGTATGAGTTTTAAGAACTCGTAACTAACTTTATATTCTCAACCTATTCGTTATACACATGAGAAAAGAATCACCTTATCAACATGCATATAACAAATTACGCGACATCAGGTTCCAATGATTATCAATGTAAGATACTAAGTGGTTGTCAAACCAAACTCGGCCACTAATCAATATAGAAAGCTAAGCAGACAATTCCCTGCCCATACAAAGAATTTATCTACCTAACCACTATATTGACCAGGATACTAAGTGATTCTAAAACTGAGTACAAATTCCCCACCCATACAAGGAATCATACAACTCAGCTGCTGACATAAGTCCTCGATTGAAATCCTACACAATTTTAACTTGCTCTTTTCTTAATACAAATTTTCTTTAATCTGTATCTTAACATTTACCACTCTTTTCTGAGTTTACAGCGTACCATTTCATAGTACCTTTTCTTTATAGCGTCAAGTTATATCATTACAATCACTTAACATATCATATGTTATTCAACAATTTAATTTGATCACGTCGTGATCCTTTTTCGTAATCATTTCTCCTTATACTTACAATCATGTTATACTACGATCTTCTTATTCTTCTCTTTAATCATATTATATTATGATTTTATTTACACTTTTCATCTTATAGACATCGTCTATTTATTATCACTTTTTATTATTAGAGTCAGGTAACTCCAGATTCTTATCTTTATAGCTCTTCAAGATTTTTCTTTGAATCTTATTTATCTTTCTCTTTACTTTAATGATGAATTTCTCAAATTCATCTTTTATCCCTTAAACTCGATCTAAGTTTATTCCTTATCATCATCTCCACAGTTATAGCCTAAGGTACCCCTACCTAAGGTTTATAACATACGGCTTTGATACCAATTGTAACTGTGAGACCCCGAATTTTATGAAATAAAAGTATTCAATTTTTTTCTATTTTGGTAAATTATTAAATTGATAAAAGTTTAAAGTTAAGGGTAATATGTGAAATTTTTTTTGCAAAGTAAGCAAGTTGATATAAAATGTTCTTTTTGTCTGGGAATGTCCGTACGACGGTACAATCATTGGTGGACCCCACAACAAAATTATTGTCGGATTGAGAAAACGACAAAAATATTTTTATGAGAATAACGGCGGAAGTTTTACCGTTAAAACTGTTGAACTACTCGATAGTAAAAATACAATAATACGCGTGGTTGCATAGTAGCACACGGTATTGATTATTGATATTTACGTGATAAGTCACTCAGTTTTGTTTTATTAGTATTATTAATGTAATAAAACAGAAAAGCTTTTTATATAAAACAGAATATTTTTATAAAGTTATTCTATAAATATAATATATTATATTTATTATGCATAGTGTTTTACATAATAAAATCTTTTTTTATAAAACATAATACTTATATAAAGTTATTCTATAAATAGAATATATTATATTCTATTATGCATAGTATTTTGCATAATAAAATCTTTTTATATAAAACATAATACTTTTACAAAGTTATTCTATAAATAGAATATATTATATTTTATTATGCATAGTGTTGCATAGTGTCTGCATAGTATTTTGCATAGTAAAATCTTTTTATATAAAACAGAATACTTTTATAAAGTTATTCGTTTTATTAGATTATAAATAGAATATATTATATTTTATTTAAAAAAATTTGCTTTAAATATGGACCGTCCGATTAAAAGTAAATCAATCTGGACCGTTCATGAATTAGTTACTGTGCAGTCCATTCTTCTATAAATAGAAGCTCATTCTTTCATTATTTCTTACGAATTCACTGAAACTCTAGAGAGAGAAACTATAGAGAGAGTTTTTCTTCTATAATTTTGAGCGTATTTCTTTAGAGTTTAAGAAAGCTTTGAGCGTAGTGCAAGTTTTCTTCGAGTATATCATCGCCCTACCAGTCGGAATACTCTTCTTGCAAAGGTAGGGTATATTATTTGTTATACTTGTAAGGGGTATTATTTCTTTCGTATTCATGAAGAGAACTTCTGTTATTCCATTCCTTATTATTCTGTTGGAATATCCTGTTCATGCGAAGTACCGCATACATGGTGAAATTCTTCTAATATTCCGTTCTTTATTATTCTGTCGGAATATCCTGTCTGTGCGTTTACGCCGAACCTGGTTCCATTATTTATTATTCTGTTAAAATATCTTGTCTGTGCGTTTACGCCAGACCTGGTTCCCTTATTTATTATTCTGTCGGAATATCATGTCGGTGCGTTTACGCATGACCTGGTTCCATTATTTATTTTTCTGTTGGAATAACTAGTATGTGCGGTCTATCGCATGCTTCGTGAATTCTTTTGTTACTCCATTCTTTATAATACTCAGTTGGTTAAAGTTTTGGCTTCTATACTCTATAAAATTAGTGGAATATCCTTAACATTTGCGCTTCATCAAGTATCTTTTCATGAAAATATTCTTCTGAGCATTCTTGAATTTTACTCTACAAAGAAGTATTATGTTAACAATTTGGACATTATTGAGTTCAGGATAAATTAACTTATAAATCTTTAAAATTTATTCTTGAACTTGTTTATTGAATTATTATGTCATTGTCATGATGAGTTATATTGGTTATTATGTGAAAACATGAAAATTTCTTAGAAATCACAAAGGGTTAAAAATCAGATTTTGGTGAAAATGGAACATGAAATTCAATTGACCATATCTCCTATTATATTTCAAATTTTTGACTGTGGTCAAGTTCTAGAGTTAGATCTATGAGTTTTCTAACTTATCCAAGTAGAATCACTGTAAAAGGTGTTGTAGATTTTCGTGTAAACTGATTTTAGCAAAGGAGTCAAAAGCTATAAATTATAAAAAAGCTACTGCCCAAAAGTTTAAAAGGGCATTTTCGGCCACTTAAATTATGAGAAAAATTCTTGCCTTTTGGGACATATAAAGATATGGTATAAAGTACCTCCTGTCCAAAAATGAGCTCATTCTGACATAAAATGAGCAAGTTATGACTAATTTAATATTTCGGTTTTTTTGACGAAAAATGCTGTAACCGGAGTTCTATAACTCCGATGACCATAAAATTTAAACTGGAAGCTCACGTTAACATGTGTAAGATCCTGCAAAGATTTGGGAATTTCTGGAGTTAACCTTGAGGTAACTAATTTCTTAAGGAATTAATTAGAAATTGATTTTTAAAAAATAGTAAATGAATTTTAAAAATTCCGAGAAAAATATATGTTCAATATGGGACTATATTCTGCTTAATCCCATAAAAGAATAATTTTTAGGACTGATTTGGTATTTTTCATAAAAATAGTTTAGTTACGAACATATGAATTAAATATGTTATGTGAAGTTGAAAAATTGGTAAATATGATTTTATGGCTTTAAAATCCTATATAAGGTATATGCAGATTTTTGATGGGTAATTTGATTATTGGTGATAAAATCTTATGAGTATGACATTTTTGAATGATTAAATGCATTATTTAAGGAGTGATTAAAATATTGTTATAATATTAACAATATTAGATTATGATTTTATTAAGTGATTGATAATATTTGGATAAATTTAAAGTCTTTAATATTTATCTTTAATTTAGTTTGACTAATGCTTATAATATTGTCATCATCCTCATGTTTATAATGTGTTGAAAGTCATCTGTGGCTTGTAGTGCATAGATGGACTTGGTATAATTATGACTAAGTATTATTCGGTATAATCATCACCGTAATGTTACAAATAATGTGAAAAAAGTCTTCATTGACCCGTAGTGCATTGATAGACAGTTTTTGGTATGATTATGGCTATGGATTCTCATCGGCCAAGTGTGCAAAGATGAATTATTTTATGGCATGATCAGGACCGTTAATGAAAACACAATTATCTTTGGCCCGTAGTGCATGGATAATTCATGGTCGTGATACTAAAGAATATCATTGGCCTGTAGTGCAGGGATGATTCGATGATGTGGATTAATTATTGAGCTGAGTCTCAACAATGAAATATTAATTCATGGATGTGATAATAATGAATATCTTTGGCCGTAGTGCAAAGATGATTTAATGATTACGAGCAGGAATTGTAATTTGGTATAACCATGATTTTTGATATTTCAGGTAAAGACAGGTGATGAAAATTATCTTCGTCCTGGGTGCGAAGAGGAATTTAGAATCACAATTATGAGTATAAGTTATTCACATGATCGTGGACGGGAATTGTTGATTGATGTTATAGGGATAAAATATTATTGGTGAACTCTTAGCATAGAGAAGATAATAGACCTTATGGTCTATTTGACTCTTCTAATGGATTGATCGTTCCGCTGCAACTATGGTTGAAATTTTTTATTATCTACCATATGTTCTAAATCTCTGATTTATTATTGATGAAAGCTATTGATAATTTAATTATCTTTAGTCATGATATTCTTTACTGGGCTAATTGTGCTCACCCTTTTGCTTCACAATTCCTTTCAGGTAATAAAAGTGTAGCTGGGTCGGGCGGGAAATTAAGAGGATTAGAACGGTGGTCTATAGCTGTTGAGGTTCTCCCTAAATAGTATGAAAATAATTTTTATTGAGAACTTTAGATAAGTGTGTCGTATTGTATACGTCATTTGATATTTAATTTTGGTGAACTGAATAGGGTGAGGTGAACCCAACTTTGGAAGGGTGTTTTGTCACTATCATACAAGATGTCTAATGACATATAACCTCGTGTTATCATAAGACAGGGTTGTGCGCATCCACTTGCTGAGTATATCTATGGGCACTACCTATATGATCTTGGAGTTTATTTGAAATATAATATTCACTTGGAGACAGTGGAGATAGTTATATGTCAAGAGAAGACTCACCATTGGAAAGAAGATGATAGTAATCTTCTCATTTTTCTTTGGAGTCTATTGGGTCAACCAAGGATAATTCTGTGGAAATATGATATCTATTATAACCTAGACGCATGGCCTCCCATGTACGAAGGTTTCCTTGAGCACTTCCCAAAGATTTTAATTTCTAAAACAATTTTTGACTATACTTTTATGTAAAGTACCATTGTAAGGTTGTGGTCGAGGCACCATGAGAGTTACATACATTTGTATTAAAACTCACAGTTAACAGTGGTCGTATTCTATACGACAGTTCAACAGTTGTATAAATGAAGTTGTATTTGAATTTTGTACCATGTATCTGGCGACTCAGAATGGGTGATGTATACGTAATTTTGGGGGCGTCACATTTGGTATCAGAGATTAGGGATATGGTCGCTTGTGACACCCCCAAATTCGGGTTACCTGACCCCCGA
Source organism: Panax notoginseng (assembly GCA_016801055.1). Classification (NCBI taxonomy): domain Eukaryota; kingdom Viridiplantae; phylum Streptophyta; class Magnoliopsida; order Apiales; family Araliaceae; genus Panax; species Panax notoginseng. Next base: position 171,748,022 of record CM029016.1, read on the forward strand.
GTTTGGTGTTCATGATCCACAATAGAAATAACATTCAACTACCCATTTATTTATAAGTAGGAACATACACTTCATTAATTGATATAGTTAATACATTACCCCAGGTTCTCTAACCTTAACATTACAAACATACCCTTTAGTTATACAAAAAGGGTTCACAAATACAACATAATAATAATGTTATTCACAACTAATTAATCACTATGTCTTTGCCTTTGTTCTTCACAGCATCTTCTGTAACTTCGTCTCTAGCTGAAAAGTTTTATTTAGCAAGGGTGAGCAACAAATTTACCCCACGAGTTAAGATATACAATGAATGTATAAGTTTCAGAATAATAGGCTATCTATGTTGATAGAATAAAACCAAAGTTCGGGGAACTTTGAAATAGCTGAACAAATCGTTAATCAATAACAAGTCTTCTCGTATTCTAGGCAACGCAATAATCTGATAATGAAAGAGTACAACGCTTTCAAAGTTTCTACGATATTCTATTGAATAAACAAGAATCAATTCTATGCAATAACAAAGTAGAATATTTTCCAGATTTATGCTGAGTGATCTCACCAGATCTTTGAACTTATTTTCTCGGGTATCTATCAAAGATTTACTTTGATACATACGCAGGCGAATCAGATAACCATAAAGATTAAATCATACCCATCTGCAAGTATAACAAGTGATTAGCTTTATTATACCCTATATTATGTGTAATACTTAACAGCGCGCAATGGTCAAATATACGACCCAAAATGCTCCCTTTATATAAAAGGTTGTTCTTCTCAATCTAAGAATCAAGATTTTTGATTTAACAACGAAATACAGTGATTTCAAATTCTATCTACTTATTGATCTAGCCGAAATAATTGGCATTGATCAATCAATAACAATTGATTTCTCTTCTCGTATTTATCAAGTTCTAACAAATGTTCGTCTAGCCAGAATAATTAGCTAAGACATTTTTCAATATAATTTGACAATAAACAGGAATTATCTGTACTGTCAATATTAGATTCTACAGATATAAATATCCAACAACAGTAATTTTACGAATATATATTTTTCGAATCAGTAATTCAATTTAAATTATTAATCATGCACTAACTGCGAATAATCAACAATAACTTCCCTAGACATGGTATAATTAGCAATAATTAACCATAATAATTGAATGAATACAACTCAAGGTTGAGTTAGAAAACTTGCCTTCCGCGTTGATTACAACTACAATAAACTTATCTGCGTTCGTAAGACCTATAACCAATAATATCGGTCTCACAATTAGCACAATAATTTACAACACACAATACTGTAATCTACAGTCAAACTTCTCCTAGGAACATTATCACATAGCCACATTAGTGTTTATAACCTATATAAACACTTATCAAGTCTAACTAGTTCAGTCTAGTTGGACTTTGGTCTCATCTCGGTGTTTTCGTCATCCTATCCGACAATTAACATATTGATTGTCTAACAATCTTAGTCTCTAAGCTTCAATATTATTTTAGATAAATCAAATATCGTTTATAATATTTTTCGGAAGCTTTTTATAATTTATAAACAATTATTATAATTTATAATAATTTTTCAAACACTTAAATCATTTCTAAATGATTTATTTATCAAATAATTTTATCATTATTAATATTTAATAATATAAAAATATTAATAACAAACTTGTCAAAATAGTAAAGTTATTGTTAATAACTTAAAATATTTTTAAATCATCGATATTCTACTTAAATGATTTTTAAAATAATTGAAATCATTTTTAAATCATCACCATTAATATCTAAATATTAATGAAATTATTATTCAAATATTAAAAGTCATTAATTATAATTTAAAATATTTTTAAAACATTTATCTCATTTTTAAATAATTTTTAAATCAATAATATCATTTTTAATTCATTTATTTAATATAATAATTAAATAAATCTAACATCATTAATATTAATATATTAATGAGAATTCTCCAAAAATATTGAAATATATATTTTATAATTCAAAATATTTTCTAACACTTTATTCTTATTTAAAATGATTTTTAAATCATTAAAATCATTTTTATCTTATTTATATAATTTAATAATTAAATAAATCTAATATCATTAATATTAAATTATTAATGAAAATTCTCCAAAAATATTAATAGTTACATTTTATAACTCAAAATATTTTTAAATAAATTATTCTTATTTAAAATAATTTTTCATAATATTAAATCATTTTTTTCTAATTTATTTAATACACTAATTAAATAAATTAAATACCTCTAATATTTAAATAATTATAAATATTAAAGAAAAATATTCCAATTGGTTAAAAATTATTTTTCATAATTTAAAATAATTTTTAAAATCATTTTTGGTAATTTTTATAATTTATTTCTAATTTTTAATCATTTTCAAGAAATTCAGAAAATAAAATAAATAAAACCGTCGCTATAGGGCTTTAGCGACAAAAAGCGTCACTGTTGGTGTTCTTAAGCTCAAGAACACTGACATCTTCATGATTAACATGTCACGTTTGACCACTATTGATTCTCTGTGTAATGCGTTTCTGAGGCATCTTGAACCATGATTGTGTAGTGTTTATGTAACACTACAACATCCAAGCATCATCATGGTCATACTACAAAACAACAAAACGATCTAATCTCTCAAACATTCTGTCAGATGAAATCTGGGTTTTCTAGGTAACCCAGAAACCCAGACAGTGTTGACTAGACACTTTCAATCACGATTTGATCAAGGGTCTGATCATCTTATGGGTGTGTTCTTGGTTCAAACGGGTAGTACACATTACAAGGAACAATAACAAAACACTAACTCAGTTCGAATACATCAAAATCACCAGATTTTATCTGGTCAAACATTGTCAGAAATTGTGTTCTTCCGGTTTCTGGAAATTCCAGAAATTGCAAATCAGAGTCGAGTTGCCTAGTTTGACCACCTTCTCTGATCACTATGTTGATGTTTTAAGAGGTCTAAAGACCCAGATCTACAGTCCATTATGTAAGCTACAACATGAACTCAACAACATCAACAAAACACAAACAATCTAACAGATACAGCCCTCACAAAACATTGTCAGACTCTGTAAAAGACTTTATGGGTTACCCAGAAAGTTCATGGTTATGCCCGGTCAACGGATTTTGACCATGAATAACTACCAATCTAGACATCTTATGGCTGTACTACTACTTCCATATTAAAGACAACATATCAGGCTACCAACACAAAACATAAAACAAGAGAAATCAAAAACATACACGGATTTGTGGCTCCTGACATTAGCTTGTCAGACCACAAATCGTGCTCTTGACAGTTTTGGAAAGACTTAATTTTAAAGTATTTTGATGCTATGGATCTATGTTATATCAACATAGATCATCATTAAACATCATCTAGCAAAGATCTAAACACATAAACACGAAATTTTTCGTAGCAACATGGATCAAAATAAAAATTTAGATTTATACATTTTCTTGAATAATCTTGATCTTGATCTTCCTAACTGATATGGGGTAATCTAAGGGAAGTATTTGGGACTGAAATACTTAAGGATTTCATAGCTTTAAGTGAGAGAGAGAGAGTTGGTGAGAGCTTGCTAGCAAAATGAATAATATTAGTGACTTTCTCTCTCTTTATCTCTTAAATAATTGATGCAATGAATCCAACATGCTAGGTGGCGAATTGGATCTGGTTTGGCTGATCATATAAGTCACAATGGTCAATTAAGTTGGTCACCAACTCCTATATTGGCAAGATTTACAAGCAATCTAATAAAAATCCATAAAGGGCATTTTTGACATTTGTAAAATAATTTTAATGGCAATATGGTCAAATATCTAAACCCTTGGAGTTTAGGGTTTGGATTTGGGTTTAGGGTTTGGAACTCTTAGGGTTTAGGGTTTAAACCCTTTAGGTTTACACTTTAATTTCCAAAATTTTCGAATTTCGGTTTTCAAAATAAAAAATTAATATTTCAAAATTATAATTAGGATTCAATAATTATATTAATATTTCCTAATCGTAAAATTCAATCTTCCTAATTAAGTTTAATATTCCTAATTAAAATTACTTAATTTAGCAATTAAGGTCAAAATGGTCATTAGGGTTTATAACCCACGAATTAGGGTTTTAATTAGAAAAATAAATTTTCTAAATTACAATTAGGGTTTGTAAAATAGAAATTAAGTTAACTAAAATATAATTAGGGTTTTCTAATCATATTTAAGTTTAATACACACATTAGGCTTACCAATTAGGATTAGGATTTCCTAATTTAGGGTTTAGGATTCCCGAATATGAAATTAGGATTTTTCGGCTTTTGATTAGGATTTCTAACGGTACATTAGGGTTTCTCATCCTGAGATTAGGTTTTCTAATCTCTTCTTAGGGTTTATAAATATTAAACCTTACCCGATCAATCATTGATCAATACTACCACACAGTACAAACACGTAATCAATAATATAATTATTTTAATTATATTTTATATCGAATCCCTATCCGGACTTAGGGTTAGGGTTTCTATTCTCCGTTATGTACAACTCTACTCTATTTTTTATTAGTCAATACACAAATTGACCTTCTCGAAACACGTATCATCGATACTTGTCACATAAATGATAATTAATATTAATATTAATTAAAAAAAAATTATTCGCAAATTTTGGATTATTCGAAATCCCGAGTTATCACATTCACCCCTCCTTAAAAGGATTTCGTCCTCGGAATCACAGCTTTCTTATTCTCTACAATCTTTTAAAGTTGTATCATCAATTTATTTTTAACGACAAAATATTAATTTGTGTCATATTCTAACCTGTAACTTGAATCGTATAAAAGTAAACAAATCACAACAATATCTAACTCGTATTTCTCGCGTAATTTAATTTCTAACCGAACTCGTTACCTGTCGCCTCTTCATGGGCAGCTGTTGCATTTGAAACTGTCATGCTAAAAGTGAATGTTGGCACTTCTCCTCGCTATATTTCTCTTTGGACAATTTCTGACCAGATGATCGGTCGATCCACACGCAAAACAACCTTGTATTTTCTTCAGATTGGGACAATTGGGTGACACGTGTCCCTCTTGACCATAGTTGTAACAGGCTCCTTTGTTCTTCAAACAAACTCCTTGATGACGCTTCCTGCAAACTACACACGACACGCCTTTCTTCCTAATCTCTACTGGATTATTTCCTGAATTAATATCACCATCCCTCTTACGTTTATTAAGATTACTACCTCCACTACCACCTATCATAATATTTCCTTCAGCCTTCTTTCTTTGTTCTTGACTATTCTTCAATACAGCTTCAATTTCTCCTTCAGCGATAATGGCTTTTTCTAACAACTTTGAAAATGAATTAATTTGTAGCACATCTAACTTCTCGAGTATCAACGATTTCAATCCGTTCCTAAAACATCGTGCTTTAAGCTCCTTAGTGTCCACTCGATGTGGAGCAAATTTTGCTAACTCGTCGAACTTAACAAAATATTCTGCCACTGACATATCTTCTTGCTTCAGATTCACAAATTGTTCTTCCATATTTCTTTTTAGACTTCCCTTCCTTGGCGGCATTATCTGATAAAAATCTTACATTAATTCTCCTTCTTTACACAGATTTTTATTAATAACACAATAAGAATAAAAAAAATTCTCATATAATCGCATATTTATTCAAATAGCACACAATACATTTAGCTCTTAACACATAACACTATCCCTTTTTAAATAATATCAAGATTAACAACACAACTTTAAACAAAAGTTGTAATTCTCCAACTTTATACAAAAAGTTTTAATTCTCCACTCACACATAACTATTCCCAGTTTATCAAACTTACCACACCTAGGGGTTTAGGAACTTGCCACAATTATATGAGTGTATGAATATAAGATTTCGCTCATATATATTTATATATGTTCACACATATTTCTCGATACACTATCAAAAGATACTATCGCTTAAACTTTAAACTATCTACCGTCCACTCCCTTCACCAGTCTTCTTCTTACTGGGACACTTGTTGCCTTCGGCTTAGGACACTATAGGAAAATATGTCCTTCCTGCTTAAAATTGAAGCACACGATCTTCTTCATTAAACATTCTCCCACGTGAGTCTTTCCACACTTGCTGCAGACTTGCTTCTTCTTCGGGTTTGAATTTTTAGAATTATCGATGTCGTTGTCCCTCTTTCTCTTTTCCTTGTCTTTCTGCTGCTTGATTGTTTCTTTAGACGATCCACCACCTTCGGTCTTCATTCTGTCCACCTGCGCCTTCAGCTCATTCCGTTCTTCAGTCATTTCGCGTAACACTCGCTCCGTCTTCCATAACTCCTCCAACAGAAACACTTTACTCTGGAGTTCTTGATCTTCTGCAGATAGTTGATCTTGTTCTCCAATTTTTTTTTATCTTATTCTTTTTCTCCACCTTAGCTTCTTCGGACTCTGCCTCCTCATCACCACTCAGATACATCTCGGGATAATTGTCATGATCGCTCCCTAGATTTACCATAGGTTCATCTTCTCCCACCTCTTTAACTAACTCACTTTGTGCTGGCACCTCGACTACTGGCACTGGTGCAACAGTCGCTAGCATCTCTGCACTTATTTCATCTTCTCTAGACATCCTACCATCAGTCTAATTGACTTGATTAATACTTCTCATGTACAAACTTCTCACACTATGTGTCCACACATCTTTCTATTGATGCGCTTCGGCACTCCCTCACTTAGTACTCTAAATGAGTATTCTAAATTTCGCTTATGGTTATAATCCTAGGGTTTTTCCCACCCCACTTAAGGTTTATAGCCTACAACTCTACTACCAACTTGTGACGCCTTGGTCACTACAGCTCTGATACCATCCTGTGATACCCCCAAATCAGGGTTACCTGACCCCCGAGTTTGGTGTTCACGATCCACAATATAAATAACATTTAACTACCCATTTATTTATAAGTAGGAACATACACTTCATTAACTGATATAGTTAATACATTACCCCAGGTTCTCTAACCTGAACATTACAAACATACCCTTTAGTTATACAAAAAGGGTTCACAAATACAACATAATAATAATGTTATTCATAACTAATTAATCACTATGTCTTTACCTTTGTTCTTCACAGCATCTTCTGTAACTTCGTCTCTAGCTGAAAAGTTTTATTTAGCAAGGGTGAGCAACAAATTTGCCCCACAAGTTAAGATATATAATGAATGTATAAGTTTTAGAATAATAGGCCATCTATATTGATAGAATAAAACCAAAGTTCGGGGAACTTTGAAATAGCTTAACAAATCGTTAATCAATAACAAGTCTTCTCGTATTCTAGGCAACGCAATAATCTGATAATGAAAGAGTACAACGCTTTCAAAGTTTCTACTATATTCTATTGAATAAACAAGAATCAATTCTATGCAATAACAAAGTGGAATATTTTCCAGATTTATGCTGAGTGATCACACCAGATCTTTGAACTTATTTTCTTGGGTATCTATCAAAGATTTACTTTGATACATACGCAGGCGAATCAGATAACCATAAAGATTAAATCATACCCCTCTGCAAGTATAACAAGTGATCGGCTTTATTATACCCTATATTATGCATAATACTTAACAGCGCGCAATGGTCGAATATACGACCCAAAATGTTCCCTTTATATAAAAGGTTGTTCTTCTCAGTCTAAGAATCAAGATTTTTGATTTAACAACGAAATACTGTGATTTCAAATTCTATATACTTATTGATCTAGCCGAAACAATTGGCATTGATCTATCAATAACAATTGATTTTTCTTCTCGTATTTATCAAGTTCTAACAAATGTTCGTCTAGCCAGAATAATTAGCTAAGACATTTCTCAATATAATTTGACAATAAACAGGAATTATCTATACTGTCAATATTAGATTCTACAGATATAAATATCCAACAACAGTAATTTTACGAATATATATTTTTCAAATCAGTAATTCAATTTAAATTATTAATCCTGCACTAACTGCGAATAATCAACAATAACTTCCCTGAACATGGTATAATTAGCAATAATTAACCATAATAATTGAATGAATATAACTCAAGGTTGAGTTAGAAAACTTGTCTTCCGCGTTGATTACAGCTACAATAACCTTATCTGCGTTCGTAAGATCTATAACCAATAATATCGGTCTCACAATTAGCACAATAATTTACAACACACAATACTGTAATCTACAGTCAAACTTCTCCTACGCACATTACCACATAGCCACATTAGTGTTTATAACTATATAAACACTTATCAAGTCTAACTAGTTCAGTCTAGTTGGACTTTGGTCTCATCTCGGTGTTTTGGTCACCCTATCCGACAATTAACACATTGATTGTCTAACAATCTTAGTCTCTAAGCTTCAATATTATTTTAGATAAATCAAATATCGTTTATATTATTTTTCGGAAGCTTTTAATAATTTATATACAATTATTATAATTTATAATAATTTTTCAAACACTTAAATCATTTCTAAATGATTTATTTATCAAATAATCTTATCATTATTAATATTTAATAATATAAAAATATTAATAACATACTTGTCAAAATAGTAAAGTTATTATTAATAACTTAAAATATTTTTAAATCATCGATATTCTACTTAAATAATTTTTAAAATAATTGAAATCATTTTTAAATCATCACCATTAATATCTAAATATTAATGAAATTATTATTCAAATATTAAAAGTCATTAATTATAACTTAAAATATTTTTAAAATATTTATCTCATTTTTAAATAATTTTTAAATCAATAATTTCATTTTTAATTCATTTATTTAATATAATAATTAAATAAATCTAACATCATTAATATTAATATATTAATGAGAATTCTCCAAAAATATTGAAATATATATTTTATAATTCAAAATATTTTCTAACACTTTATTCTTATTTAAAATAATTTTTAAATCATTAAAATCATTTTTATCTTATTTATATAATTTAATAATTAAATAAATCTAATATCATTAATATTAAATTATTAATGAAAATTCTCCAAAAATATTAAAAGTTACATTTTATAACTCAAAATATTTTTAAATAAATTATTCTTATTTAAAATAATTTTTCATAATATTAAATCATTTTTCTCTAATTTATTTAATACACTAATTAAATAAATTAAATACCTCTAATATTTAAATAATTATAAATATTAAAGAAAAATATTCCAATTGGTCAAAAAAAAAATTTCATAATTTAAAATAATTTTTAAAATCATTTTTGGTAATTTTTATAATTTATTTCTAATTTTTAATCATTTTCAAGAAATTCAGAAAATAAAATAAATAAAACCGTCGCTATAGGGCTTTAGCGACAAAAAGCGTCGCTGTTGGTGTTCTTGAGCTCAAGAACACTGACATCTTCGTGATTAACATGCCACGTTTGACCACTATTGATTCTCTGTGTAATGCGTTTCTAAGGCATTTTGAACCATGATTGTGTAGTGTTTATGTAACACTACAACATCCAAGCATCATCTTGGTCATACTACAAAACAACAAAACGATCTAATCTCTCAAACATTCTGTCAGACGAAATCTGGGTTTTCTGGGTAACCTAGAAACCCAGACAGTGTTGACTAGACACTTTCAATCACGATTTGATCAAGGTTCTGATCATCTTATGGGTGTGTTCTTGGTTCAAACGGGTAGTACACATTACAAGGAACAATAACATAACACTAACTCAGTTCGAATACATCAAAATCACCATATTTAATCTGCTCAAATATTGTCAGAAATTGTGTTCTTCCGATTTTTGGAAATTCCAGAAATTGTAAATCAGAGTCGAGTTGCCTAGTTTGACCACCTTCTCTGATCACTATGTTGATGTTTTAAGAGGTCTAAAGACCCAGATCTACAGTCCATTATGTAAGCTACAACATGAACTCAACAACATCAACAAAACACAAACAATCTGACAGATACAGCCCTCACAAAACATTGTCAGACTCTGTAAAAGACTTTTTGGGTTACCCAGAAAGTTCATGGTCATGCCCGGTCAACGGGTTTTGACCATGAATAACTACCAATCTAGACATCTTATGGCTGTACTACTACTTCCATATTAAAGACAACATATCAGGCTACCAACACAAAACATAAAACAAGAGAAATCAAAAACATACACAGATCTGTGGCTCCTGACATTAGCTTGTCAGACCACAAATCGTGTTCTTGACAGTTTTGGAAAGACTTAATTTTAAAGTATTTTGATGCTATGGATCTATGTTATATCAACATAGATCATCATTAAACATCATCTAGCAAAGATCTAAACATATAAACACGAAATTTTTCGTAGCAACATAGATCAAAATAAAAATTTAGATTTATACCTTTTCTTGAATAATCTTGATCTTGATCTTCCTAACTGATATGGGGTAATCTAAGGGAAGTATTTGGGGCTGAAATACTTAAGGATTTCGTAGCTTTAAGTGAGAGAGAGAGTTGGTGAGAGCTTAGTAGCAAAATGAATAATATTAGTGACTTTCTCTCTCTTTATCTCTTAAATAATTGATGCAATGAATCCAACATGCTAGGTGGCGAATTGGATCTGGTTTGGTTGATCATATAAGTCACAATGGTCAATTAAGTTGGTCACCAACTCCTATATTGGCAAGATTTACAAGCAATCTAATAAAAAATCCATAAAGGGCATTTTTGACATTTGTAAAATAATTTTAATGGCAATATGGTCAAATATCCAAACCCTTGGAGTTTAGGGTTTGGGTTAGGGTTTAGGGTTTGAAACTCTTAGGGTTTAGGGTTTAAACCCTTTAGGTTTACACTTTAATTTCCAAGATTTTTGAATTTCGATTTTCAAAATAAAAAATTAATATTCCAAAATTATAATTAGGATTCAATAATTATATTAAAATTTTCTAATCGTAAAATTCAATCTTGCTAATTAAGTTTAATATTCCTAATTAAAATTACTTAATTTAGCAATTAAGGTCAAAATGGTCATTAGGGTTTATAACCCACGAATTAGGGTTTTAATTAGAAAAATAAATTTTCTAAATTACAATTAGGGTTTGTAAAATAGAAATTAAGATAACTAAAATATAATTTGGATTTTCTAATCATATTTAAGTTTAATACACACGTTAGCCTTACCAATTAGGATTAGGATTTCTTAATTTAGGGTTTAGGATTCTCGAATATGAAATTAGGGTTTCTCGACTTTTGATTAGGATTTCTAACGGTACATTAGGGTTTGTCATCCTGAGATTAGGTTTTCTAATCTCTTCTTAGGGTTTATAAATATTAAACCTTACCCGATCAATCATTGATCAATACTACCACACAGTACAAACACGTAATCAATAATATAATTATTTTAATTATATTTTATATCGAATCCCTATCCGGACTTAGGGTTAGGGTTTTTATTCTCCATTAAGTACAACTCTACTATATTTTTATTAGTTAATACACAAATTGACCTTCTCGAAACACGTATCATCGATACTTGTCACATAAATGATAATTAATATTAATATTAATTAAAAAAAAATTATTCACAAATTTTGGATTATTCGAAATCCCGGGTTATCACATCGCTGGCGGAGATAAGAGTCTAGAACTAGAAGGGGAGAGATGAGTTATATATACTTAGCTAGTGTGTGACTTACCTAAGCTGAAATTGTTTACTTGATAAGTTGACAAATTGTGATATGTCAATTAACCTTTGTTTTGAAGATATATTCTAGAATGATATCTGAAATACTGGAGATGAGCAATGGAAAAATCATGATATAGAGGATAATACCGAGAAGATGCAATCCGAAAAGTAAGCAATGTATTCTCATCTCTTCGAATATCAGGTACGTACGCAAATTTTGAGGGCGAAATTTCATAAGGAGGGGAGATTGTGAGACCCCGAATTTTATGAAATAAAAGTATTCAATTTTTTTCTATTTTGGTAAATAGTTAAATTGATAAAAGTTTAAAGTTAAGGATAATATGTGAAATTTTTTTTGCAAAGTAAGCAAGTTGATATAAAATATTCTTTTTGTCGGGGAATGTCCGTACGACGGTACAATCATTGGTGGATTCCAAAACAGAATTATTGTCGAATTGAGAAAACGACAAAAATATTTTTATGAGAATAACGTCGGAAGTTTTACCGTTAAAACTGTTGAATTACTCGATAGTAAAAATACAGTAATACGCGTGGTTGCATAGTAGCACACGATATTGATTACTGATGTTTACGTGATAAGTCACTCAGTTTTGTTTTATTAGTATTATTAATGTAATAAAACAGAAAAACTTTTTATATAAAACAGAATACTTTTATAAAGTTATTCTATAAATAGAATATATTATATTCTATTATGCATAGTATTTTGCATAGTAAAATCTTTTTGTATAAAACATAATACTTTTATAAAGTTATTCTATAAATAGAATATATTATATTCTATTATGCATAGTAGTTTGCATAGTAAAATCTTTTTATATAAAATAGAATACTTTTATAAAGTTATTCTATAAATAGAATATATTATATTTTATTATGCATAGTGTTGCATAGTGCCTGCATAGTGTTTTGCATAGTAAAATCTTTTTATATAAAACAGAATACTTTTATAAAGTTATTCGTTTTATTAGATTATAAATAGAATATATTATATTTTATTTAAAAGATTTTGCTTTAAATATAGATCGTCCGATTAAAAGTAAATCAATCTGGACCGTTCATGAATTAGTTACTATACAGTCCATTCTTCTATAAATAGAAGCTCATTCTTTCATTATTTCTTACGAATTCACTAAAACTCTAGACAGAGAAACTATAGAGAGATTTCTTCTTCTATAATCTTGAGCGTATTTCTTTAGAGTTTAAGAAAGCTTTGAGCATAGTGCACGTTTTCTTCATGTATATCCTCGCCCTACCAGTCAGAATACTCTTCTTTCAAAGGTAGGGGATATTGTTTGTTGTACTTGTAAGGGGTATTATTTCTTTCGTATTCATGAAGAGAACTTCTGTTATTCCATTCTTTATTATTCTGTTGAAATAACCTATTAATGCGAAGTACCGCATACATGGTAAAATTCTTTTAATATTCCGTTCTTTATTATCATGTCGGAATATCCTGTCTGTGTGTTTAAGCCTGACCTGGTTCCATTATTTATTATTCTGTTGGAATATCATGTCTGTGCGTTTACGCCAGACCTGGTTCCCTTATTTATTATTCTGTCGAATATCATGTCGGTACGTTTACGCATGACCTAGTTCCATTATTTATTTTTCTGTTGGAATAACCAGTCTGTGCGGTCTATCGCATGCTTGGTAAATTCTTTTGTTACTCCATTCTTTATTATACTCAGTTGGTTAAAGCTTTGGTTTCTACACTCTATAAAATTAGTGGAATATCCTTGACATTTGCGCTTCATCTAGTATCTTTTCATGAAAATATTCTTTTGAGCATTCTTGAATTTTACTCTACAAAGAAGTTTATGTTAACAATTTAGACATTATTGAGTTCAGGATAAATTAACTTATAAATCTTTAAAATTTATTCTTGAACTTGTTTATTGAATTATTATGTCATTGTCATGATGAGTTATGTTGGTTATTATGTGAAAACATGAAAGTTTCTTAGAAATCACAAAGGGTTAAAAATCAGATTTTGGTGAAAATGGAACATGAAATTCAATTGACCATATCTCCTATTATATTTTAAATTTTTGACTGTAGTCAAGTTCCATAGTTAGATCTATGAGTTTTCTAACTTATCCAAGTAGAATCACTGTAAAAGGTGTTGTAGATTTTCGTGTGAACTGATTTTAGCAAAGGAGTCAAAAGCTGTAAATTACAAAAAGGCTACTGCCCAAAAGTTTAAATGGGCATTTTCGGCCACTTAAATTGTGAGAAAACTTCTGGCCTTTTGGGACATAGAAATATATGGTATAAAGTACCTCCTGTCCAAAAATGAGCTCATTCCGACTTAAAATGAGCAAGTTATGACCATTTTAATATTTAGGTTTTTTCGACGGAAAACGCTGTAACCGGAGTTCTATAACTCCGATGACCATAAAATTTAAACTGGAAGCTCACGTTAACATGTGTAAGATCCTGCCAAGATTTGGGAATTTCTGGAGTTAACCTTGAGGTAGCTAATTTCTTAATGAATTAACTAGAAATTAATTTTTGAAAAATAGTAAATGAATTTTAAAAATTCCGAGAAAAATATATGTTCACTATGGGACTATATTCTGCTTAATCCCAGAAAAGAATAATTTTTGGGACTGATTTGGTATTTTCATGAAAATAGTTTAGTTACGAACATATGAATTAAATATGTTATGTGAAGTTGAAAAATTGGTAAATAGGATTTTCTGGTTTGAAAATCCTATATAAGGTATATGCAGATTTTTGATGAGTAATTTGATTATTGGTGATGAAATCTTATGAGTATGGTATTTTTGAATGATTAAATGCATTATTTAGAAAAGTGTAAACAATTAAATTAAATTATTTATAAGTTTAAGGAGTGATTAAAATATTGTTATAATATTAACAATATTAGATTATGATTTTATTAAGTGATTGATAATGTTTGGATAAATTTAAAGTCTTTAATATTTATCCTTGATTTGGTTTGACTAATGCTTATAATATTGTCATCTTCCTCATGTTTATAATATCTTGAAAGTCAACTGTGGCATGCAGTGCATAGATAAACTTGGTATGATTATGACCAGGGATTATTCGGTATAATCATGGCCGTAATGTTACAAATGATGTGGAAAATGTCCTCATTGGCCCGTAGTGGATTGATGGACAGTTTTTGGTATGATTATGGCTATGGATTCTCTTCGGCCAAGGGTGCAAAGATGAATTATTTTATGGCATGATCAGGACCGTTGATGAAAACACGATTATCTTTGACCCGTAGTGCATGGATAATTCGTGATCGTGATACTAAATAATATCATTGGCATGTAGTGCAGGGATGATTCGATGATGTGGATTAATTATTGAGCTGAGTCTCAGCAATGAAATATTAATTCATGGATGTGATAATAATGAATATCTTTGGCCGTAGTGTAAAGATTATTTAATGATTACGAGCAGGAATTGTGATTTGGTATAACCATGATTTTTGATGTTTCAGGTAAAGATAGGTGATGAAAATTATCTTCGTCCTCGGTGCGAAGAGGAATTTAAAATCACAACCTCGTCTTATCATAAGACAGGGTTGTGCACATCCACTTGCTGCGTATATCTATGGGCTCTACCTATATTATCTTGGAGTTTATTTGAAATATATTATTCACTTGGAGACAGTGGAGATTGTTATATGTCAAGAGAAGACTCACCATTGGAAAGAAGATGATAGTAATCTTCTCGTTTTTCTTTGGGGTCTAATGGGTCAACCAAGGATAATTTTGTGGACATATGATATCTATAATAACCTAGACGCATGGCCTCCCGTGTATGAATGTTTCCTTGAGCACTTCCCAAAGATTTTAATTTCTAAAATAATTTTTGACTCTACTTTTATGTAAAGTACCATTGTAAGGTTGTGGTCGAGGCACCATGAGAGTTACATACATTTGTATTAAAACTCATAGTTAAATGTGGTCGTATTCTATACGACAGTTCAACAGTTATATAAATGAAGTTGTATTTGAATTTTGTACCATGTATCTGGCGACTCGGAATGGGTGATGTATACGTAATTTTGGGGGCGTCACAGTAACATCCCCAAATCCAGGTACTAATCACCATAGATATGGTATACTAATACTATCACAATTGTGGAAGATATAAACATAAATTGTTTATACATTAAACATTTACACATCATTCCCAAGGTCTACAACCTTAACTAAATACATACTTTCATTATCTAAAAAGGTTTACAATGCTATTTTCGTCAGAAAATTTAATAGATCTAACTCCACCATAATTTAATATTGCACTTTACCTTTGATTCTGTCTTTATTCGAGCTTTCATCTTAATCTAAAAATTCTATCATTATATAGTAAGGGTGAGTAACCAATTTATCCAGCAAGCATAAGTTTAATTGAGGATATATTATGATTGAAAGAATTGAACAATAAGCTAGCTAACTTTCAACAATATAAACATTGTGAAAGAGCATGAACAAATTTTCTTAGCTGAACAACCAAGTCAATAAAAATGAATGGTCAAGAATGATCATGAACAGATTAACTGAACCAAATGAAAATGAAGGTGATCAGTCTTCCATACCTGATGAACATTTACAACATACACAACGTGCGAATCAATAATCAGTATAGACGAGAATAATCAACAACAATTATTCATTAACATATTTTGAACATACAATTCAAGTTGAGTTAGGAAAACTTGCCTGTATCGCTGATTACCGCTAAGCAATCTAATTTAATCTCTCATGAAATACTATCAGTGTAAGATTGATCTTTCAGTCAGCATAACATACCTGTTAGCTCAATATACTATTTCTTTATCCATAAATTATCTAACACATAATCACAAAAATCAAATATTAGATAACATCTTAACACATCAGTATTATTATCGTCCTTTGTTAATTCTTTAATCACTATATCATATACATTATGATTTAACACTCTAATCTTATATATTATAAGTTCTTCTTTAAACTTTAATAAGTCAAAAACCAAACCAGCAACCTAGATTCCAAATCCAGTATCTAGATGGTCACAAACTGCAATCCAACAAACTGGATTCAAAATCCATCAACTAGATTGCAATCCAGCAAGCTGGATTCAACATATTTTCAATTCAGTAAACTTCTTTTCAATCCAGCAAGCTGAATTCATCAGATTTTTCAATCCAACAAACTGGATTCATTAATTACTCAATCCAGTAAGCTAGATTCCATATCCTTTTCACAAAAATACCAAATCCACTTATTATTTTTCTATCATTTGCCAAACATATATACATATATTTCATATACAAAAAGTATTTTTTTCATAATTTTTCAATTTCCTTTAGTATTTTTCAAAAATTAATTTTAGTGTATAGCTTAAGAAATTAGCCCCATCATACTTAACTCCAAAAATTGTCATCTCATGACACAACCTTATACGTATTAACATGAGTCTACAGTTTAAATTTCATGGCCATCGGAGTTATAGAACTCCGGTTATAGCCGTTTTCATCAAAAAATCACAAAAATTGAAATGATCATAACTTGGTCATTTTAAGTCGGAATGAGCTCATTTTTGGACAGGAGGTACTTTATACCATATATTTTCAAGTCCCAAAAGGCTGGAATTTATTTCACAAATTAAGTGGCCAAAAATGCTCTTTTAAATTCTGGAACAGTAGCTTTTTTGGCGTTTTTCACTTTTTCGTGTTTTGTTAAAAATATTCCATACGGAAATCTACAAACTCCTTTTTCAGTGATTCCACTTGGAGATGTTAGAAAACTTATCATATTATCATCTCAAATATTTCTAAAATTTTTGAATGTCAGCAAAATGACGAAACTGCCCCTACCCTTGAATGTCCAAAAATAGTTTGTTTTTCCTTAAAAGACACAAAACTATTTTTGCTAAATCAGTCACTACGAACTATGTACTCAACATTTTTGAGTTCTACCACTTTGATTTAGTAGATAACTTACCTATCTAACACCCTTTTTTGACGGAACACAAAAAGAAGGTGTAGATTAAAAACGGTAGAAATCTAAAGTACATAAAAATTTTATGGCTTATAAACTAGAAAAATCATTTTTCTTTATTTTTTTGATTTCCAACTAAAACAACACCCAATATGGGTATATCTAAACATGAAACATTCATTAACATGCAAATACATGGTTTTTAAGTTTAGAAATATAGATTCAAGATTTGATTAAGAATAATCAAAAATACTTAAACAAAAGGTATTTATACCTTTGATTACCATGCTCTCCTTCTTCTTCTTCATAGTTTGATTATGGAGATTTGATGTCTTACCAAAAACTCTCCTTTCTCTCCTTCATGGTTGCCGAATGGTCTCCCCTCTCTCTCCCTCTATTTGGTTTTTCTTGGTGTTAACTATATGAAGGAGATGAAAGAGAAAATTAAGATAGCTTTATTTAGTAAACTTGATATATCACAATAGCTTCACATGCTCCACTCCTTTTTCTCTTCCATAAACCCACCGGCCATGTGGCCACTTCCATTATCCACCAATTCTCTCTCTCTCATTAATCATTTCATAAATATGTGGGAGATTAGCATACAAGGTGGTTTCATCAAATAAATGCCACCTAGCTTGATTTGATGAAATATCTTTGGAACATGTGGTGTTTGTAATAGATGATGTGGGTTCACCTATTCCTCTCATTTTCTACTCCTACACATCCGGCCACGTGGCCTTAATATTCACCAAGTCTTACTTTTTGTTTTATGTAATATCTATTATACCAAAAGTCTATATTGTCCTCCCTTTAAATTGGGCTAGGCTTGGGCTTTAAATAAATTCTTTTGGGCTTCTAAATTAATTTCTTGGGCTATTAAATTGACATAGTCCAATACTTTTAAATTCTCATCCAACCCTAATCATTTAATTAGGATTTTTATTTCCTCAATTATAATTTAAATCCTTACTTACATACACTTAATTTCTTAACCCAATTAGACTTGCTATAATTATGTTATAAAATTAATTAACTGAGATGTATAGAATAAATCTCTTAAAATTAGTATATAATTTATATACTAATATTCTCCCGTATCATAACTCTTAAGTTATTCAATTCTTCATTCCTAATATATAATTAGGATTACCATAGTTTCCTTTATTTGTTTATATAATAAACAAATATAAATAATCACATAATATTCATATTCACTTACTCACATAATAATTAATTAAATTGTAACATGCTCCACAATTCTCTTAGATTAGGTCACTAGTATATAAATAAAATATTAGGACCACTAAATAACGATAACCATTTAGGTTATTTATTTCTCAAACCATATTTAAATAACTTATTCAAGTTATACAATTTATATTGTATAATTAAATTTAATTTCCTCCTCCTCTCCATAAATTATTTTCAAACAATTTATTTATATATTAAATATATAATTTAATATATTCAATCATTTATTCAAATATGAATTTAATTTACTAACTAGTTGATACCAATATACACATCTGCATATTGGATCTCATCTCATATTTTTAATTTACATCTTTTGGTATAATATTAAATATTATACCATTATCCATATAGCATAATACCATATATCCAATTATTTGCTTTACTTTCTATAATTTGTCTTCACAATTTATTTAACTGAAGTAAATATATTAATATATTCACCACATACACATATTCTTATTAACTTCTACACTAAACATATACCTCATTATCAGACTATCACTTATAGTCTATCACATCATTCAAGTTCTTCTCCAAAAAATTTGAAATCCTTAAAATTTCTTCACAGAAACGTCAAATCCATACACTTATTTTCTGTCTAGGTTCATCTTATAACCTTTAATCCATCATTTTAGGATTTTAATAATTATCTAAATTCTCGGGTTGTCACATTCACCCCTTCTTCTAAGAATTTCGTCCCTGAAATTAAAGCATACTAATCTCTGCTTATTCTCTTGATCAAAACTAGATTTTTAACTTAACCTTTACAATTTCCTCCTTTGAGGATTTCTCATCTATTATCACATTTCACCATAACTACTCAATAGGAGTTTACATCTTCTGAACATTCACCAAAACTAGGTTGTCATAATAACCTTTATTCAATCATCTCAGATTCTACTCGTACGAAACGAGTTCACACTATTTCATATTCATCATCACATACTACCACAACATTACTCTAAAGAGTTTTAAAAAATTTCATATCTGTCTGAGGGATCATAAAAACCATGAACTTTGAGGTTTAGGGTATTTCAAGTTGCTACCTCTTTCAGTTACTAAAGAAAGGTACTCTACCTCTGAAATATTTTATATTTGGTATGTTTACAATCACAAAGAAGGTAAACTACAGATGCGGGTACTTTAGATGATCAGTCTGTTGTACCTTAGTAATCGGAACGACTATATGCGTTTTTAGATTTGAATATTTTATCCAATTAGTATATCCCCATTTTCAGGATTGTTCACCTCAGACTCATCATAAGATTCCGTACCAAAACAATTTGGTTCGGCATAAGCTTTCAAAGAATACTTTGAATTTCATAAATATTTGTCTAGCTGAATCAAATAGCTTAGAAGCATATCAATAATTCGAATTTCAATCGAAACATTTGTCTGGCCAAATTCAATTGGCAATAAATTATCTTAAAAATTCTTAAAATCATTTTATGACGTTATGATACCGCACTGTATTTACAGTCCGTTTGAGAATTTCGTCATTCTGTGATTTTGTCATACTACATCATACTATAGTGGGCTGACGATCTTTAGATCACATCCGACACTAAGTAATTCTGCATTGATAACTCCATCATTTTTATCATCTTTGCACCAGGTTGCATGATGCATTAATGATATAAAAATATATTTTGATCATTCAAATCATTTTCGTCTAGCCGAATCAATTTGCGTAGACTCTCCTTTAAATAATTCAAAACCATTAAAAATCATCTTTGGTGTCATCATGCCACAACAGGTAACGATGTGTTAGTGGCCTAAAGTCCACACCTATACACTTGTCACCATGTATTAAGGATAACAAAAATTCATTTTTAAAGGCACATCAGTGCGAATTTAGCTTGATGTCAAAAACATCGAAGTCTAGCATAGCTAGAAGATTTGGAATACCTATGCTTCCATCATCAACTTCACTTTCTCTACTGATCCATTGCTTAATAAGTCTATCTATTTCTATCATCTTCAATTCTCCATTCACAACTTTCCTATACCCAGTTCATCAAACTTACCACACATTATGAGTTCAGTAACTTGCCACAATCATATGGGTTTAAAAACTTATCCTAATTAGACCATAGGCGTCCATTCGCTGAGGGGTTCAAAACATATCATATGATTATGAGTCATGAACTTACCTTAAGTATGAGTTTTAAGAACTCTCAACTAACCTTATATTCTCTACCTATTTGTTATACACATGAGAAAAGAATCATCTCATCAACATGCATATAACAAATTACGAGACATCAGGTTCCAAAGATTATCAATGTAAGAAACTAAGTGGTTGTCAAACCAAACTCGGCCACTAATCAATATAGGAAGCTAAGCAGACAATTCCCTGCCCATACAAAGAATTTGTTAACCTAACCACTATATCGACCAGGAAGCTAAGTGATTCTAAAACCGAGTACAAATTCCCCGCCCATACAAGGAATCATACAACTCAGCTGCTGACATGAGTCCTCAATTGAAATCCTACACAATTTTAACTTTCTCTTTTCTTAATATGAATTTTCTTTAATCCGTATCTTAACATTTATCACTCTTTTCTGAGTTTACTTCGTACCATTTCATAGTACCTTTTCTTTATAGCGTCAAGCGATATCATTCCAATCACTTAACATATCATATGATATTCAACAATTTAATTTGATCACGTCGTGATCTTATTTCGTAATCATTTCTCCTTATACTTACGATCGTGTTATACTACGATCTTCTTATTCTTCTCTTTAATCATATTATATTATATTATGATTTTATTTTCACTTTTCATCTTATAGACATCGTCTATTTATTATCACTTTTCATTTTATTACTAGAGTCAGGTAACTCCAGATTCTTATCTTTATATCTCTTCAAAATTCTTCTTTGAATCTTATTTATCTTTCTCTTTACTTTAATGATGAATTTCTCAAATTCATCTCTTATCCCTTAAACTTGATCTGAGTTTATTCCTTATCATCATCTCCGCAGTTATAGCCTAAGGTACCCCTACCTAAGGTTTATAACCTACGGCTTTGATACCAATTGTAACATCCCCAAATACAAGTACTAATCACCACAGATCTAGTATACTAATACTATCACAATTGTGGAAGATATAAACATAAATTATTTATACATCAAATATTTACACATCATTCCCAAGGTCTACAACCTTAACTAAATACATACCTTCATTATCTAGAAAGGTTTACAGTGCTATTTTCGTCAGAAAATTTAATAGATCTAACTGCACCATAATTTAATCTTGCACTTTACCGTTGCTTCTGTCTTTATTCGAGCTTTCATCTTAATCTAAAAATTTTATCATGATATAGTAAGAGTGAGCAACCAATTTACCCAGCAAGCATAAGTTTAATTGAGGATATATCATGATTGAAAGAATTGAACAATAAGCTAGCTAACTTTCAACAATATAAACATTGTGAAAGAGCATGAAAAAATTTTCTTAGCTGAACGACTAAGTCAATAAAAATGAATGGTCAAGAATGAACATGAACAGATTAACTGAACCAAATGAAAATGAAGGTGATCAGCCTTTCATATCTGATGAACATTTACAACATGCACAACGTGCAAATCAATAATCAGTATAGACGTGAATAATCAACAACAATTATTCACTAACATGCTTTGAACATACAACTCAAGTTGAGTTAGGAAAACTTACATGTATCGTTGATTACCGCTAAGCAATCTAATTTAATCTCTCATGAAAGACCTATCAGTATAAGATCGATCTTTCAGTCTGCATAACATACCTGTTAGCTCAATATACTATTTCTTTATCCATAAATTATCTAACACTTAATCACAAAAATTAAATATTAGATAACATCTTAACACATCAGTGTTATTATCGTCCTTTGATAATTCTTTAATCACTATATCATATACATTATGATTTAACACTCTAATCTTATATATTATAAGTTCTTCTTTAAACTTTAATAAGTCAAATACGTAACAAACCAGCAACCTGGATTTCAAATCCAGCATCTATATGGTCAATCTAGCAAACCAAACTATAATCCAGCAAATTGGATTCAAAATCCATCAACTAGATTGCAATCCAGCAAGCTGGATTCAATATATTTTCAATTCAATAAACTTCTTTTCAATCTAGCAAGCTGGATTCATCAGATTTTTCAATCCAACAAACTGGATTCATTAATTACTAAATCCAGTAAGCCAGATTCCATATCCTTTTCACAAAAATACCAAATCCACTTATTATTTTTCTATCATTAGCCCAAACATATATACATATATTTCATACACAAAAAGTAGTTTACCATAATTTTTTAACTTCCTTTAGTATTTTTCAAAAATCAATTTTAGTGTATAACTTAAGAAATTAGTCCCATCATGCTTAACTCCAAAAATTCTTATCTCATGACATAATCTTGTACGTGTTAACTTGAGTCTAAAGTTTAAATTTCGTGGCCAGCGGAGTTGTACAACTTCGGTTATCGCCGTTTTCGTCAAAAAATCACAAAAATTGAAATGACCATAACTTGGTCATTTTTAGTCGGAATGAACTCATTTTTGGACAGGCGGTACTTTATACCATATGTTTTCATGTCCCAAAAGTCTGGAATTTATTTCACAAATTAAGTGGACAAGAATGCCCTTTTAAATTCTGGAACAGTAGCTTTTTTGGCGTTTTTCACTTTTTCGTGCTTTGTTAAAAATATTCCATACGGAAATCTACAACTTCTTTTTCAGTGATTCCACTTGGAGATGTTAGAAAACTTATCATATTATCATCTCAAATTTTTTTAGAACTTTTGAATGTCAAAAAAATGACAAAACTGCCCCTACCCTTGACTATCCAAAAATAATTTGTTTTTCCTTAAAAGACACGAAACTATTTTTCCTAAATCAGTCACTACGGACTGTGTACTTAACATTTTTGAGTGCTATCACTTGGTTTTAGTATATAACGTACCTATCTAACACCCCTTTTTGACGGATCACAAAAAGAAGGTGTAGATTAAAAACGGTGGAAACCCAAAGTAAATAGAAATTTTATGGCTTATAAACTAGAAAAATCATTTTTCTTTATTTCTTTTGATTTCCAACTAAAACAACACCCAATAAGGGTATATCTAAACATGAAACACTCATTAACATGTAAATACATGGTTTTTAAGTTTAGAAATATAGATTCAAGATTTGATTAAGAATAATCAAAAATACTTAAACAAAAGGTATTTATACATTTGATTACCATGCTCTCCTTCTTCTTCTTCATAGTTTGATTATGGAGATTTGATGTCTTACCGAAAACTCTCCTTTCTCTCCTCCATGGCTGCCGAATGGCCTCCCCTCTCTCTCCCTCTATTTGGTTTTTCTTGGTGTTAGCTAGATAAAGGAGATGAAAGAGAAAATTAAGAAAGCTTTATTTAGTAAACTTAATATATCACAATAGCTTCACATGCTCCACTCCTCCATAAACCCACCGGCCATGTGGCCACTTCCATTCTCCACCAATTCTCTCTCTCTCTTTAATCATTTCATAAATATGTGGGAGATTAGTATACAAGGTGGCTTCATCAAATAAATGCCACCTAGCTTGATTTGATGAAATATCTTTGGAACATGTGATGTTTGTAATAGATTATGTGGGTTCACCTTTTCCTCTCATTTTCTCCTCCTACACATCCGGACAAGTGGCCTTAATATTCACCTAGTCTTACTTTTTGTTTTATGTAATATCTGTTATACCAAAAGTCTATAGTGCCCTCCCTTTAAATTGGGCTAAGCTTGGGCTTTAAATAAATTCTTTTGGGCTTCTAAATTAATTTCTTGGGCCACGAAATTGACATAGTCCAATACTTTTAAATTTTTATCCAACCCTAATCATTTAATTTGGATTTTTATTTCCTCAATTATAATTTAAATCCTTACTTACATACATTTAATTTCTTAACCCAATTAGACTTGATGTAATTAGGTTATAAAATTAATTAACTGAGATGTACAAAATAAATCTCTTAAAATTAGTATATAATTTATATAATAATATTCTCATGTATCATAACCCTTAAGTTATTCAATTTTTCATTCCTAATATATAATTAGGATTACCTTAGTTTCCTTTATTTGTTTATATA
The DNA here is from genome assembly GCA_016801055.1 of Panax notoginseng. Lineage (NCBI taxonomy): Eukaryota > Viridiplantae > Streptophyta > Magnoliopsida > Apiales > Araliaceae > Panax > Panax notoginseng. The sequence continues at coordinate 171,773,114 of CM029016.1, forward strand.
ATAAACAAATATAAATCATCACATAATATTCATATTCACTTACTCACATAATAATTAACTAAATTGTAACATGATCCACAATTCTCTTAGATTAGATCACTAGTATATAAATAAAATATTAGGACCACTAAATAACGATAACCATTTAGGTTATTTAATTCTCATACCATATTTAAATAACTTATTCAAGTTATACTATTTATATTGTATAATTAAATTTAATTTCCTCCACCTCTCCATAAATTGTTTTCAAACAATTTATTTATATATTAAATATATAATTTAATATATTCAATCATTTATTCAAATATGAATTTAATTTACTAACTAGTTGATACCAATATACATATTTGCATATTGGATCTCATCTCATATTTTTACTTTACATCCTTTGGTATAATATTAAATATTATACCATAATCCATATAATATAATACCATATATCCAATTATTTTCTTTACTTTCTATAATTTGTTTTCACAATTTATTTAACTGAAGTAAATATATTAATATATTCACCACATACACATATTCTTATGAACTTATACACTAAACATATACCTCATTATCAGACTATCACTTATAGTCTATCAAATCATTCAAGTTCTTTTTCAAAAAATTTGAAATCCTTAAAATTCCTTCACTGAAACGTCAAATTCATACACTTATTTTCTGTCTAGGTTTATCTTATAACCTTTAATCCATCATTTTAAGATTTTAATAATTATCTAAATTCTCAAGTTTTCATACAGTTAATTAATTATCTCTGTATTAAAATGTCACATATGATTTTATTGTACTACTGGGTACCTCATGTTATTTAAATGTACTCTTATCATATGATTTTAATAATTTCACACATTAATAATGTTCCATTTAATTCTTACAGTAATAACCAATCTTTCCCAGACTGGCCACTGGCACAGCTGCGCCAATTTGTACTACAGGGAGGGCACAGTTGCACCGTCTCCTAGCAGTGTCAAACTGGTTTAGCTTTATGCCAATTCCAACCTCTATCATCAAACTAATTTCACATAACATGAATTAAATTCTAAATTGATAATATTACTAGTTAAAGACTCTATTCATTTCATACATGAAATTATATACTTACACATAATTAATCTTCCCCCTATTAAACTCTTTTTCTTCTAATTCACTTAGTGAATTTCTTAGTTCCTTATTATGCCACACTAGACAATTCTCATAACTTTATGTTAAGATCCTCACCAGTCTCATCACCATGCTTCGCTATCATATAGATCTCAATACTTATTTAATTGAATCGAGGTTTTACAACTCATGCCACAACAATACTTAACTATATTCAAATAAATATTTGACTTTCATTAATTTATTCATTAATAATATTCAAAAATTCTCGGGTATTACAATATTAGACTATAAGTTAATAACCAACGCTAAAGGCAAGTATCTAAAATCTACCTCTTTTTGTGCAAGTATCCTAACCTATTCATTTATTTTATACAAGGAATTTATGATTACGCAAGTTCCCTAACTTCATTCTTATATTGAATGCAAATATCTAAACCTTATCTCGTATTGTACAAACTTCGAATCATTGTTATGCCAACTATATTCATATTGAGTAAATTTCTATATTCGTATGAATCATTATTCATATTTGAAAATTAATTGTATATCTTGATTCATATTGCGAGCATTGAACACATTGTTCGAAAATGTATTGTAAAAGTTGTCTAAGCCATTTGACTCGGCTAGACTAATATCATGTGTTAAAAAGTTATCCTAACCAATTGTCTTGGTGCAGACTCTTAAAAATCTACTGAGATGAACAACCCTCATTAAAGGGGAAATTATATATTATCGGGAAACCGACGCGTGCACAAAAAACATGTTTAAATGTTATGCATAACGTAGGGTATTTTGGGTTGATCAGCTATTATACTCGTTTATATTGGATTATCAGTGTAATGCTGTTAATTCTAGCAGGAGTTCTTGGTTCATAGTGACTACTCAGTGTTGGAACCTTTGAATTCTTTTAAAATCCTTTGGTCTATAATGACTCATTGTTTATGATTCAAAAGAAAGATTTGGAACAATTGATATTTCTTGTTACAACATTATCCTTTTAATTCCTGAGATATTATTTACTGTTATACCCTTGACATTTTGAAATTATGAATGTTCACCCTTATTGTTATATTACTTGCTGGGCAAATTTATTACTCATTCTTGCTTCCCTAAAATATTTCAGTTAAGGCAAAACAAGGCAGTACCTCCGGAAAGGACAAAGGCAAGGGCAAGGCTATGATATAGCTTTGTTCTTTTATATTAGAAGAATTATCATATTGTTGTATTTAAGACTTATCTATGATTATGTATTAAGACTTTATTAGTATTATGTATTACGTTATGTCTGGATTTAAGATATGTAATGTTGTAGTAACGGTTATGAGACCTTGTGACGAGAATATTTATATTAAATCAATGTAAATTATTTTATTATTCTGCTGTATGATTTATTAGTGTATTACTAGATTCAGATCATGAAGCACCGAATTCGAGATATTAGTATCTCAATTTGGGGGCGTCATAGGTTGGTATCAAAGTATTAGGTTATAAACCTTAGGAGCGAGAAACCTTAGACTATAACCTTAGAAGAATTTAGAAAATAAAAGGAGATAAAACTCATGTAGAGTATTCTTCGAAAGTTAGTAGCATTATGAAATATATTTTCATTCCCTACAATGAGCATATGTTTTATATTGACATTCTAGCGGAGTTTGTTTGTTTGTCTTATGTTGTGGTTGTAGGATGATAGATATGGGAGGACATAGTAGGATTGTAGAGGAGGAGCCACATGACATACACATTGTATTCGAGTAATTGTTGGTAGTTGAGCCCATTTCGGCAGTAGCCCCTGCCAAAAATGAGGATGACGAAGAGATGGAGTTCGATCCAGAGGAGGAACCTATGGAGGATGAGCCCGCAGAAGATCCCGATGAGACCACATTCGAGGATCAGATATTGGGTGAATATGAGGAACAGATTCTTTAGTTAGGATGCAGAGTTGAGGGGCTAGAGGCCAAGGCTCAGGAGAATAAGACTAAGATGCAGAATCTAAAGGCTGAGGCTCATGAGAGGTAACTGAAGATGCAGGAGATGGAGGTAGAAATTGCATATTGCAAAGAAACAGGTATACAGATGGGATTTTTCACCGTTCGATATCCAGAAATGTGGAATTGGTGGGTAAGCTAGAGGAGTGTAAGCAGAGGGAGTTAAGTGAGAGCGCTGAGAAAAAGGCTCTTCGCACACGACTGGAGATAGAAGTGATGGAGAGGATTCACTTTGAGGAGAAGTGGGAGGAAGCCAATGATAGGGCAAATGACTTAGAGGATGAGGTGAGATGCAAGAAGAGAAAGACAAAAAAGATAGGTTACATTTTTTGCACAGCTATGGAGAGGTTGATTGATGGTGTGTACCATTATCCGGCGGAGCAAGGGCAAACCCGGTATACTATGAGCATAGATTTGGTGGCGCACATAACACAAGTGGAATATAAGAGCGCTGTGGAGCGCAGAATGTTAGGTTGAGGTCTATGTGTTAGTGCTCTAGTAGCAGTAGTTGGTGTTGGGTTTTCGGCACAACAAAGAAACTCACAGCGGAATAAAATTGAATAAAACAAAACAATTTCCGAAACCCAAAATAGGATCCATGCGAAATAAACATTAATTCATTGTTTTAAGAGATTATACCGATTATGAAAAAGCCTCTGAAATGCTTCGAATCTCCAACGCAATCCCTCACGAAACTACGTCTCTATGGTATCCACACGAACGCACGCGAACCGTCGCACGATTCTGCAATAAAGGGAGCTGCGGTACTAGCCACCAAAGGAATAGGATTTTCGAAAAACTTTTCTCTAGTATCTCTCTAAGAGCGGCTAGGGATTTTAGATTAATGATAATCCTTAATATGGCTGCTACATATCATATATATAGCTGTTAAAAAAGGAATTAATCAAAACCTAATTTTAATTAAAATAAAATCCAAATATATATATATATATATATATATATATATATATATATATATATATATATAAATTACCCTATTAATTTAAATTCTTAATTTAAATAATATCAATCATATTGATATATTTAAATCTTTACAATTTAAATTAATTCCCTTTTAATTACGTTCTATGTGTGTGATCCTAAAGGTTATTATTACGTTGGCAATAATTTTAAAATCATAATATAAAATTGTAAACAGTGAGCGACATCTAGTAATGCATCACTGCTATCCAAGTAATAATAAGATCGATGATTCGATGCAACCTTTTCGTGAACCAATGTTTCAATGTAATTTAATCTTTTTAACCTCGACATCCTAGATTAAACTCGAGTCATGGAATGTGTCATACTCTTCATAATTTAATCTGAGTTTTCTTGATCAATGAGTAGACTATATGAAACAAATCACTATTTGAGCATGGCCATGCATTTCATAGTCCTACTCAATCAAGAGGCCTATGGATATCACCCCTAATATATATAGGAGGGTTAAATTCCATCTAGATCACTCATATGCCTCACACGATTCATGATGTACCCAATAATCACCTTTAGAGTCCACCCTATTAAAGGTGACCTTTGATGATATCAAAGTACATAAATTCCCGTGTAGTAATATAGTGACTTCAGGTCGGAGGATCATTACATCATTGTCACTATGAGAATTGCTAATGACACTTCGCTTAATGCTCCATATAGAATTCTCATGGTGGGTCTATCCGGTATATCATTCTCTAACATGTACCTATACATTGACTCAATACCTCATATATTTATGACCAATAAGATTTGGTCATCAGTCAATCTACATACTAGTCTCAATGTATCATTATTGTCCCATTTACAATGATACTTGACTAGGGACATTTAAGAGCAATGATACTAATTATAATTATATAATCTCATGTTCAAGTCACTTACTTGAAGCTATATAATTTGTATCACTATTCTAAGGACTTTTATTATGTTAACATTTATATAACGCAGTAAATAAAACCATAATAAAATCATTCATTTATTCAATCAAATATAATATCAAAATGTTAAATAATTATATCAAATAATTGGCCTCTAGGGCATAAACTCTAACAGTTTGTATTTCTCTATGATCTATTGTTGTAATCCCAATCTTTTGTGTGAGATATGGGATAGTTTATGTAAACCCCAAACTTTTGTGAATTTTAGAAGGGTAGTATGTTAGTGTTTCCCCACATTATGTAATACTAAGGGATAGATGTTAGCATTTATAGCAGTATACTATAGGTCAAACACATTTGATGTGACAACCCGGAAAATCGAATTGTCTAGAATTTAAGTTTAAAGAATTAGTTATTAATAAAATGAATTTTTATTAATACTATTATATGCTATGTGTTTATTAATCATTCTAGAACCTAGAATGATTATAAGACGGGAGGATTCTAACTACGAGCTGGACTGAACGAGTAAGAATTTTCAAGACGAAAATAAAAATTTTCCGGGAATAAAAATATTTCTGAGAAAAAGACGAAATAGACAATATTCACCCGACGAAACCTAAGGGTTAGGGTTTGAATAACCTAAGCCTTTCTGAGTGTTCGGTATGTTGAAATGACATTCTATCGAAAGATTTGACGATAATATATCGTGAAAAGTTAAGTAAGCCGATAAAAGTTTTTCTCGAAAAATGCGCAGAAATCGGACGAAATAAAAATGGCGAAAAGTATTGTTATGTTTTTTTCATTCGTTTAGCTACGTTAAGGGAAAACGTGAAGGAAAATACTTAACATCAAAAAGTGTTTTTTAGTTTTTCGGAGTTTCGAAGAATGCGTAAAAGTTAAACTGTAGAGGAAAGACGAAATATTCAAAAATATTTGGATTCCGAGAATCGCAGTTTCTAAAACTGTCGGACGAATTTCGTAAGACATAAGCACGAAGCTTCCAAGGGAAGCTTCATGAATAGTAAGGAGGTGGAGAAAGGAGGTGAGAATAGTAACTTTGGGGTAAAATAACTTTTTTGCCCCTAGCTTGGATTTTCTATAAAAGGAGAGCTTAAGCTCATTTGTTGGTGATTTTGAAAATCACCAACACTTGAGAGAGAGAGAGAGAGTACGGATGAAGAGGAAGAGGAAAAGCTAGCTCATGAGCAAACTTTGTCCAACGGAAGAGAATTAAAGAAAAAGGTAATCTAAAACCTAACTTCTAAATAATTTTTCTTTTAGTTTTCTATGTTAAAAACATAGCTTAATGAGAATAAGAAGTAACAGATGTTAAGAATGATTTCATATGGTTGAAATCATGAGAAAGTGAAGAAATAAGAATTAGAAGTTTAGTTTATAAATTTCTTAAGGAAGTATAAGATTCGTAATGAATTTGAACGATCCGAATGAATCATATGAACGATTCGGTGAACACGCGAAGAATACGAAAAACGTTGTTGATGGACAAATTTAAAACCATCGTAGTATAACTTGTTATTGATGGACAAGTTTAAAACCATCGCGTATAAGTTAGTTGCTTATTGCTTGGTTAGGAACGATAGAAACGTTCATGAAGAACAGATTAAACTTAGCTATAACGAAGTTATGATGAAATTTTGTAAAAGACAAACGAGAAACAGAAATTATGTAAATGAACCAAAATGTATAGGGTTTCATAAGAATGTAAGAGAACGTAGAAAACATGAGTCGTGGACTCAAGAACGAACGAGTTTCGTGTTCGGATGACCGAATTACAGACGAACGATTGATGAATGATAATAACATAAAATGAATAAAGGATAGAATTTAAGCCAATTGAATGGCATGTTAACGGATTCAGGATAAATTTCTGTGTAAGAGAAGTTGAAATACGTAAGATAAGGAAGAGAATGGCTTTGGAACGACCTCGTTCCGAGCTATAATGAAGAAGTTCTGAGATTGCAATGTCAGCGTCTCAAGCATGTAAAAGACTACAGAAATTTTTTAAGGATTGATGCTTGGCGCCGCAGCTCCAGTCAAGCCTTGGGAGGCGGCGCTGCAACGCCAACCCAGGCCATCAGGTACTATTAAGTGTAGCCGTAGTGCGAGAGATAGAGGAGGATTTAGCGCCGCAACGCCACACTGGGGAAGAATGTACAAGAGACTCGCGCCGCAGCGCGAGAGGAAGGGAAGGAACCGGCGCCGCAGCGCCGGTGCAGGGCAAGACCAGTGAGGAGAGCTTTATTGCTCAATTCCTGGGGGGGTGTAATGAAAGATACAGAACATAAAGTTCACGTAATGTAACAATTAAACAAGTGATTTAAACCTTTGGTAAAGGTTGAACGAAGAGATTGAATGAGATTAAAAGACAAAGAATGTAAACGCAGCCGTTGCGATGAACGAAGGGTCTTATCATACAACGAACCGTATGGCTTCGACATGAAGAAAGAATAATGAACATGGGGTTCATGTAATGAATGATTAAGAGACGAGCAACGTAAACGCAGAATACGTAAACGATTCTCATGAATCGTATTCGCGTTAGACGAACATTCTAAGTATACATTGGTTGTATGACTTAGACATTGATGGAAGTGGTATGTAAGATATGAATTATCAAGAAAGCCGTAACGAACGATAATAAGATTAATGAAAGTTCAAATATGAGTCGGATAGAGAATGTTAGAATGAATGTAAGCGTTAAACACTTTAGTCTACATAAGGGTTGAGTGTACGTGAATATTAAATGGGTAGAACCTACACGCCGTGTATGGTTTGACCGTAAGATAATGAAGACAATGACGCATAATGTTGAGAAGCCGAGTTAATAAGAATAAATTGGATAACGCTCTGAGTCGAATGCACCGGACGTTATAATATATGAATAAGGTAATGTAAGAAGTTTAATGCTATGAACACCTAGTATTGACATTGAATGATTGTTCTGAGTATACAAAAGACTGTATAACTTAGACTATAAGGAATAAATCCTGAGATATGGCATTCAGTTGCCAGAAAGCCATAAGGATGAGTAAGCAACTTAACAAACATTATAGTTTTAATGGTTCAGATAAGTTAAGATAAAGTTTAGGTTTTGGTATAATCGTAATCTTTGATGGTTTACATATGGGAGCTGGGCTAAACAATTCCGTCAGAGAATGAAGGTATATACAAAACTGGCGATCGATCTAACTCACTGTGAAAGACAGTGTAGACGAGACGGGAACTTGTTTATTGGTTGTTTGTGGGAAACCACTCAGAGTACCATATGGACTACTAGCAGAGATGCGATGTGTGCTGAGTCCTAGAAAGGTTATAAGTAGAAGATAAGAATGTAAATCATCAAAGATGATGATCGTATAAGTAAGACATCTCCGCATGTCATGAAGCCGCAAACCGATAATGAAAGTTAATCGCGTAAACTTAAATTGCAAGAATGCAAACCTTAAGAAGTAAAGTTAAGTAAACCAATGTGTAAGTCAAGTATATGACTAATTGGTGTGTGTGTGTGTTATTTCCTTATCTATTATATAGGGATTGGAATGAGCAGTTCAGCTTAAGCTATAGCTGTGTGTAAGGCAAGTTTCCTAACTTCATTCATATTTTACATGAATGCTAGTTGCTTAAACTTCTGAGATGTTGAACTTGAGAAGTCTTGTCTATGTGCGATATATGTACAAGGTGGTAAAATGTACGAGGCTTTGTGCCACAATTTGAACACTTCGGTGTTTCTATGAGATAAATTATTCTGTGATTGAACTGTTCAATATAAGAATGTTCTATTTATACATGAACCGTTATTGTTAAGTCTGTGCTATTGATTCTAGCCAGACAAAATATGTATGAAAAAGGTAGAAGAATGAAAATATTTCAAAGTGAATGTGACTAATATTTTAAAATGATAGGAATCGAGATTTTTCCTATTATTCAAGCTGTTTCATAACCTTTGTTCGGTTATTGAAATCTTAAAGGAATGTTTAAATTCTTGAAGTTATTCAACTATTATGACTTGCTGGGCAATTGAAAGCTCACACTTGCTTTAAATAAAAACATTTTCAGCGAACGATGTTAGAAAGAACTTAAGGATCCTGTAAAGATCAAGTTGACCGGTATCTAGATGAAGTGTCATTCAGTATGTGAATAAACGTGAAGATTAAGTGAAGACTTGTATTGTAGAATAGTTTAATTGAACTATAGATTAGTTTATTGAACTGTTATGTATCATTGGTGGCGGATGAAAGTCACTTTTGTAAGAAGTAAAGAATAATGTAATTATCATTATTTGTAATGAACGAGGTTATAAGGTAATAGAACCTGGGATTCGAGAATGTATGTTATTATATTTAAACATATAATGATGTATGTTGGTATAAAGATGTACTCGTGATGCACGAAATTTGGGTTTGAAGATAGACCGAATTTCGGGACATTACAAGTTGGTATCAGAGCTATAAGCACAATGCGTTAAGAACCCCGAGCCTCTCACTGGTGACGTCCCTAAATGGGAATGCATCGCTGCCAGACTCTCCGTAGGGGGCGCCGAGTGAGTTGGTGGCAAGTTGATAGGTACCCTTGTGAGGTGCTATGGAACGAAGTACCATTAGCGTTACAAGTTGGTATCAGAGCTGATACATTATAAACCATAGGTATGAGTAGCTAAGACTATAATCGTAGAGAGAATGGTAAGAAGCTCGTTGAGTTAAACGATTAAGGAAGAAGATCACCATATGATAAAATTGAATTGTAATAACAGTTGTTCTTTTAAACGATGAATGATTTATAGCTAATGCTATAAATGAATGGTACTACGAAGTAGTACAGGAAGAAGAACTCAGATTGAGTTGTAAAGGATAGCATACGAATTAACGAAAATTCATATTAAGTAAAAAGAAAGTTAGAAGTTCTAAGATTTCGATTGAGGACTCATGTGATAGCTGAGTTGTATGAACCTTTGTTATGGGCAGAGGTTTGTGCTTAGGTGTAACAACTGCTTAGCTTATTACAATGATAATCATTGAAATAGTATGTCGCGCTATCAATATGTACATGGCAAGAAGGTGAATCTTTTCTCATGTATATATTTGATAGGTAGAGAATGATAAGATAGGTGCGAGTTCTTGAAACTCATACTTATGAAAAGTTTGTGACTCATAGTTATATACTATGTTTCTGAGCCCGAAGCATATGGATAGTCCTTGATTTGTTCTTGGATTACATATTGCGAAGATAAGTTCTTAAACACATATGGTTGTGGAAAGTTCCTAAACACATAAAGTGTGGTAAGTTGATGGACTATACTAAGGTATAGGAATATTTAGACTGACAACGAGTTATTTTCAATAGACTTAACATTGTAGGTGCTAGAGAAGATTAAGTATTGTTGCAAGTAAGACAATGAAGGAAGATGGAGAAATAGGATATTTTAAGTCATCTAGCTATGCTAGATTTCGAAGTTTATTAAAATCGTGTTTATATGTGCGTTTTGAAAAGGAAAGACTTGGTTCAACTTTTGGAACCAAAGGATTTTAAAAGAACTATTCTTGGTATGTCTATGCTAATTATTTCGGTTAGACATAAGTTGATTTGAAATATCAAAATGAATTTTATATCATCAACGCATTTGATGCAAAGATGTTAAAAGGATGGAGTTATTAATATAATTAAACCTAGTGTTGGATTTGATCTTATGATCAACAACCCGCTATGGTATGATGTAAACTGATGAAGTCCTCAATGTATTGTGAAAAGTACGGTATCATGACGTCATGAAACGTTTTGATGTATTGTGAAAGAATTTAAAGAAGTAGTCGATGTCAATTGATTTGACTAGACGAATGTTTCAAGTTGATGTTCAATTTATTAGTATGGTCTAAGTTATTTGATTTGGCTAAGACGAATGGTATGTCATGTTTAAAAGAAAATCGAGCTTTATTTGAAGAAGTTATGCTAAGCCAAATTGTTTTGGTGCGGAATCTGATGAATAAGTCTAAGGTGAACATACCCCGAAATGGGGTTATACGATAGGTTGATCACCTACGTATGGAAGAGGTAGTTTACTTTCTTTGTGATTGTAAACTGACCGTGAAAGAAGGGTTTTTATGGCGAAATGTTATTCAACCTAGTAAGAGTTCATGATCGATTTGACCCCTCATCAAAAGTATGAAATGTTTTAAATGAATCTTTATACTCCTCGTTATTTATTCTGCTTCATAATTCTTGATTAGTTATGAAGGTTAGGGAATGATGGAAAGATAAGAACTTCTTTGAAGAGCAGTTGAGAAGAATGGTATGTTAAAATTTTGAGGACAAAATTCTGTGAAGAAGAGGTGAATGTGAAGAACCGAAAGATTAAAAGTATAGTTAAGCGTGAGGTTTAACTAATGACGATTATGTCAACAGATGATCCTTGTGAGAAGGATGAAATGAGATTAAACATTTACTAAAGGTCGTACGCACCCGAGTATGGGTGTGATTTTAGAAAATTCCGAGGAAGAAATTTTTATAAGGGGGGAAGAATGTGACAACCCGAAAAATCGGATTATCTAGAATTTAAGTTTAAAGAATTAGTTATTAATAAAATGAATTCTTATTAATACTATTATGTCCTATGTGTTTATTAATCGTTCTAGAACCTAGAATGATTATAAGACGGGAGGATTCTGGCTACGAGCTGGACTGAACAAGTAAGAATTTTCAAGACGAAAATAAAAATTTTCAGGAAATAAAAATATTTCTGAGAAAAAGACGAAATAGACACTATTCACCCGACGAAACCTAAGGGTTAGGGTTTGAATAACATAAGCCTTTTCGAGAGTTAAGTATATCGAAATGACATTCCGCCGAAAGATGTGACGATAATATATCGTGTAAAGATAAGTAAGCCGATAAAAGATTTTCTCGAAAAACGCGCAAAATCGGACGAAATAAAAATGATGAAAAGTATTGTTATGTACTTTTCATTCGTTTAGCTATGTTAGGGGAAAACGTGAAGGAAAATGCTTAACATCAAAAAGTGTTTTTCAATTTTTTGGAGTTCCGAAGAATGCGTAAAAGTTAAACTGTAAAGGAAAGATGAAATATCTAAAAATATTTGGATTCCGAGAATCGCAGTTTTTAAAACTGTCGGACAAATTCCGCAAGACGTAAGCACGAAGCTTCCCTTGGAAGCTTCGTGAATAGTAAGGAGGTGGAGAAAGGAGGTGGGAATAGTAACTTTAGGGCAAAATGACTATTTTGCCCCTAGCTTGGATTTTCTATAAAAGGAAAGCTTAAGCTCATTTGTTGGTGATTTTGAAAATCACCAACACTTGAGAGAGAGAGACAGAGTACGGAGGAAGAGGAAGAGGAAGAGGAAGAGCTAGCTCGTGAGTAAACTTTGTCCAATGGAAGAGAATTAAAGAAGAAAGGTAATCCAAAACCTAACTTCTAAGTAATTTTTCTTTAAGTTTTCTATGTTAAAAATACAGCTTAATGAGAATAAGAAGTAAATGATGTTAAGAATAATTTCATATGGTTGAAATCATGAGAAAGTGAAGAAATAAAAATTAGAAGTTTAGTTTATAAATTTCTTAAGGAAGTATAAGATTCGTAATGAATTTGAACGATCCGAATGAATCATATGAATGATTCGGTGAAATTAGTAAGGAATGGTGTTTTATAATATCAAATTCCAAGAAAAAGTGAAATCGTAATCAAAATATCGATTAAAAATGAAGAACGAACGAAGAACGCGAAAAATGTGACGCCCCCAAATCCGAGTTCTCAACCCCGGGTTTGGTGCTCACTATCCATCATTAACATAAGCATTCTATATACTATTGCGGAATAATAAACATACGTTGTTCATTATAATAAAGTCTTATACAATACCCCAAGGTCTATTACCTTAACATAAACATACCTTACTTAAGTTACATAAAGTAACACAAAAGGTTTACATAAACATCAAACATAGTATTTCATGATACTTAAACATTTATAATAACTATTCTTGGACCTTTCCCTTGCCCTTGTCCTTCTTACTTGAACTCTCTGGCTTAGCTGAAATAAATGTCATGATATAGCAAGGGTAAGCAACTAATTTGCTTAGCAAGTTTAAGTACATAGAAGATATATCATGATTAGTAAGAAATTTATCGTTCAATGTTCAACAATAAAAATTAATTACGAAAGAACAAGAATTAAGTCTTGATAACTGAATATTCGAATAACAGATACTGAGTGGTCATAATGACCATGAACATATGCTAAGGTTGTCAGTATTTAAACTGGTCCTTTTAATAAGTTTTGGTAATCAAGGGGATCAACCTTTCATACCCGGTGTATTATGCATAAACACTTAATTTACGAGCAATAATTGTTTTTCAATAATGCTTTAATCAAATTGTTCTTTTTCTCAGTCTTGAGTCCTTACCAAATCAATTGGTGAAGAAAAGCTTTTAACAACATATTTGATGTAACAAATTTAAACATATTTGATCTAGCCGATACAATGAGCATAGATCCATATCTTAAACAGTGCATGAATAAAAGAACTTTAACTAATTCACAGTTCAATAATAATAGAATAGGAATTTAATTGCACTGAGTGCGAGCATCAATAATCAATATGGATGCGAATAATACACAATAATTATTCACTAACATGCTTTGAAAAGAATAACTCAAGTTTGAGTTAGAGAACTTGCCTCGACTGCGATCTACTGCTACACAATTTAATTTAATCTCTTTATTGTAAAGACCTATCATTGTTAAGATTGATCTTACAATCAGCATATCATACTTTATATTATAATACAATTACTCTATCAGCAATTTACTTATCCACATAATCAATTACCTGAAAACATTCTTATTAATATCATTTTTTGATAATATATTATTTACTTTGTCATATTTCTTATGATTTAACACTTAATCTTTCCTTTTATTAGCTCTTCTTTATAATCTAGTAAGATGAATACTAACATCATAGTCTAGATTATACAAACATGCAATCCAGCCACCTGGATTGACTAATCCAGCAAACTGGATTCAACAAACTTTCAATCCAGCAAGACTGGATTCTAAATCTTTCAATCCAGCAAACTGGATTCAACATTTTTTCCAATCCAGCAAGCTGGTTTCCATATCTCTTTTACGAAAACATCAAATCAACTTATTATTTTTCTATCCTTTGGCCATACTTATATACATTTATTTCATACACAAAAAGTATTTTTCCGTAATTTTTCAATTTCTTTTACTATTTTTTTCAAAAATCATTTTTAGTGCGTGGCTTAAGAAATTAGCCCCATCATGCTCAACTCCAGAAATTCCCATCTCTTGGCATAACCTCATACATGTTAACGTGACCCTCCAGTTTAAATTTCGTGGCCATCGGAGTTATAGAACTCCGGTTATAGCAATTTTCGTCCGAAAAACCTAAATATTGAAATGATCATAACTTGGTCATTTTAAGTCGGAATGAGCTCATTTTTGGACAGGAGCTACTTTATGACATATATTTTCATGTCCCAAAAGGCCAGAATTTATTTCATATTTTAAGTGGCCGAAATTGCCCTTTCAAAATTTTGGGCAGACCCCGTTTTGGGATTTTTAGATTTTACCTACTTTGCTAAATTCAGTCCATACGGAAATCTACAACTCCTTTTTACGTGATTCCACTTGGGTTTGAAAGATAACTCATCATATTACTCTCCCAAATTTTTCCAGAATTTTTAAATACCAACAAAATGATGAAAATACCCCTTGCTTTGACTGACCAAAAACAGTTTATTTTTCTTTCAAAAGACCAAACTATTTTTGCTAAAACAGTTGCTACCACTTGTGTATTCAACATTTTTGAATGCTACCACTTGGGTTTAGTAGTTAACTTACATATCTAGCACCCCTCTTTGACGGATCACAAAAAGAAGGTGTAGATCAAAAACGGTTGTCGATCAAAGGATGTGAAAAAAACTAGAGTTTTCTTACAAAACAAAACTAGTTTCTTTTCTATCCTTTTGATTCACTTTCTAACACTCAAATATGTTAGATCCATACATGAAACCATATAAAACATGTAGATAGAGGGTTTTAGACCTCTAGATCATAAACCTTAGATAACCAAAATCAACCAAAATAAAAAGAATAAGCTAGATTAGTTTTCACCTTGATTTTTGGGCACACTTTCTTTTTCTTCCAAAGTAAGAGATAAACTTTGGGTGCATCAATGGTGAATTTCCTTCCTCTTCCTCTCCTCTTCCCCACCGAACTTCTCTCTCTCTCTCTCTCTCTTTCTCTTATGCTTTGCTTGGTTAACTAAAGAAAAAGTAAGATGAGATAAAATAAAAGATGAAAGAGAAGAAAGTTTAATGGGTTGGACAAAATATATAGATACATTAGTATATCTATATCTAATCCACTAACATATGTAACAACCCGATATTTTCTATATAAATAAATAAGAAATTTTGCGTATAAATTTTTTTTTTTTTAGGATGAGGATTTGTACAAGATATTATGTATTTATGTGGTAAATAAAAATATATTTATTACATAAATATTTACAAATAATTTTATTTTAGAATTATTGATTATTATATAAGTTTATTCTTATAATAATTACTTTTATGGTAGAAATGTTTTTATTAATTATTTTCTATGAAAATATAATCATATATTATTTAAATAATATATGGAGTGATTTTTAGAATAAATATAATAATTATTTTATTATATGAATTTTAGTACAGATTATTAAGTTAACTATTTTACCTTAATTATTAAGGTTAAGTAGGAAGAATAAATCAGATATGAAATCCAAACCCTAATTTTGGATTATTGTCAAGGTGCGAGAATAATAATATAATTTTAAATTTTAGTGCTATAAATATGTACAGTATATTAGTATTGATAATGGTTGGTCAATTATGGTGTTTAATTTTAAAACCCTAATATTATTTGGCTAAACCCTAATTTGGAAATCAATTGTGGGTTTAAGACGGTTATTTAAATGTGTTATATATTTTATGTTGTGTGTTACATAACGTTATGATAATTAGGAAACCCTAATTGTAAATTTAAAACCCTAGGTTATATTTGAATTTCTAATAATTAGAAACCCTAATTGGAAACCTGAACTAGAGATTTTGATTAGTCAGAAATTGTGTTACTGTAGATAATAACGCATATGATATATTTTATTAAGGTAAACCTAATTAGTAAATTAAAATTATAATGATTAGAACCCTAATTAAAGATCTAGAAACCCTAAATTATTAAAAAAAACCCCTAATTTTCTATTAAAATCCTAATTTTTAATTAGTAAGTTATAATTAAAATTTTATTGAACTTTAGTCTTAATTGTTCAAACTCTAGAAATTATTTGGGATACTTTAAGGATTAAAATCTAGTGATTAAAACCTAGATTCAAGTGTCATGGACCAAAATAACCTTAAAATATTTATTAGTTTACTAAAATACCCTTTATGGTATTTATTTAATAATCTAGATTGTATATTCATCAACCTAGATTGCTAATTCATCAACATAGGTCTATAGCACATGCCTAAAATCAGCCAATGCTTATCTCTTTTGCCACCTTGCATGTTAGATGCATGAATCTAGGTTGTATAAAAGGATTGAGAGAGAGAAAAAAATCATTTTGCTAGCTATTTTTGCACAAACACTCCACCTAAGTCTCTCTCTCTAAACCCACTAATTTTCAGTGCTAGATCAGTAACAAAACCGAGCCCCACTAACAGCTACAAGAAATCAGTAGCCTAAGATCAAAATTTTTCAAAGAAAAGGTATAAACCCTACTTAAATTTCTGTCCATTTTTCGGTTGTTAGATGTTATGTTTGAGTGTTAGAATATGTTGTTAGTAGTGTCTAGTGATAATCTGGGTTGATAGATGTTAGATCCATAACATCTATAGACTCGAATTTGAGTTTTTGCAAAATCTGGAAAAACTTGGTTCTGTGGTCTGACAACGAATGTCAGTGGCCACAGATCCTTGATTGTTTATGGGTTGTGTTGTTTTTAAGTTGTTATTGATAGTCTGTAATGTTGTCTTTAATTTTCAAAAAGAATCGAGGTCATTTAATGTGTATATTGTTAGTTATTAACGGTCAAATACCGTTGACCGAGCTTGACCAAAGAGTTTCTGGGTAACCCAGAAACTCAAAATCAGTGCCTGACAAGATTTTGTCAAGCCATGATCAAGTTGATTCTTGTTTTGATTCTGTTCTTGTAACCATGTTGTAGTTTGTTAGTTTAACTACAGAACACCGCTATTAGAACACCTAAACATCAAACCGGATTATTACAGTGGCCGGTCAAACCAGGCTGGAGGATCACAACATACGCTTTCTGGGTAACCCAAAAAGCTTATGAATGTGAGTTCTGACGGGGTTTGACCGGATCGTATCTACTTGATCTGTTGTTGTTATTGTGATATAATGTGATAGACCTACTCTATTATATGTTGGTTACACACTGCAACTTTTAAATCGCTAAAAAATCACCTAGATCACAAGTTATGGAAGCCCAATAATGAGCAGTCGAACTGTTCTTCAATTCTGGGTAACCCAGAACATGAAGAACAGCTCTGACAGCTTGTTCAACGCTTCGGATCTCGTTAGTTATGCATGGTTTGATGATGTTGTTTGTTGGATCGTGTAGTCTTGTACTTGTACTAGATTATCTTATCAACAACATGTTCAGAAACACATTACACTCGGTTTTAATCTTGGTCAAACTAAGCAACTCGGTAACTGGCAAGGATTTCTGGGTTTGGCCAAGAACATGAAGAACACCTATAGCGACGGTTCTGTCGCTATAGGTGACCTTTAGCGACAGATTATTTATTATTTTCCGGAAATTAATAAAAAAATAGAAAAAAAATAACTTTTAATTATAAAAAATACAAAATAAATTATTAAAAATTATTAAAAATTCCAAAAATTAGTTTTTAATTATTTTTATTATATTTCATAAATATTTAATATTTTTGGAATATGAAAAGCATTTAATTTATTTAATTATAATATTAAATAAATTATTTAAAAATAATTTTTATATTAGAAAAATCATTAAAAATTATATTATGATATAAGAAAATATTTTAAGTTATTTTTAATGACTTTTAATATTTTATGATAAATTTTATTAATAAATTAATATTAATGGTAATTAATTTATTTACTAAATGAATTAAGTAAATTAATTAAAAATGATTTTATTATATTAAAAATCATATTAAATGAAAATAAAGTGTTTAAAAATATTTTAAGTTATAAAATATAACTTTTAATATTTAAAGGATAATTTTATTAATAATTTAATATTAATGGTGATTAAGTTATTATTATTGACATTAAATTTATTTAATAATTATATTAAATAAATAGTTTAAAAATGGTTTTATTAATTTAAAAATCATTTAAAATGGATATAAATGAATTAAAAATATTTTAAGTTATGAACAATGACTTTTAATATTTTGATAAATAGAACATTAATACTTTAATATTAATGTTAATTATTTAAAAATAATTTTAAATATTTTGAAAATCATTTAAGGGTAATATTAATACTTTAAAAGTATTTTGAGTTATTATACATAACTTTAATATTTTGAAAATAATTTCATTAATAGTTTAATACTAATTAAATATTAATGATAATAGAATTGATTAGTATTTAAATCATTTTAATATGATTCCGATGTTTGAAAATTTAGGATAAATTATAATAAATGTTTTAAAATTATATTGAGTCATTTAAAAATAATATGACTGATATTTACGGATATTGAGTTATAAAATAGAGTCTTAGACTCGATAATTATACGATAAAGTTGTCGGTAGACTGACATGTTTCCGAAATTGATCCGGACTTAGATATTTTGATTGTATAAGTGATTATTTGTGATTCAATGGTTGTTAAATTTATATGTCAATGTGATTAGGATATGTGCTGACTGCAATAAGCAGTGTTATGTGTTATAATATATTGTTCTAATCGAACGAACGATCTTATTAATGATAGGTCGTGAGATAAGCGATAAAACTAAGTTGCATATTGTAAGCAGCGCATCAGGCAAGTATCTAACCTTTGCATTTTCTTTATTCAATGGATGTGAGTAAGGTTGTTTCTAAACTATATTATTATTGTACAGATTATGAACTTTATATTATATAAGCTCATTGAATATCAACATGTTAGTATATAATAATTCGGACTTATATGTTCTGTTCGTTAATTTCTAGAAATGGTTAAACAAGTGTCCCCACTTGAAAAATCATTGTATTTAATCACATGTTGATATACCTTTGTCAATTACCTGTATACATATATGTTGAATTATAGAACAAGATAAAACTTTTGATTTGGAACCCAGAAAAGTATGAACATCCCTACACGGGAAAAACTTTTATGCGCCCAAGGCGGACAGAGTGAACGATACCCTCGTTCTTGCACGTAGTATTGATCAATGCAGGGCATAACGGGCTGATCACCCCCGTGCCCGTAAGTTATGACGGTTTACAGATGAATTTCTGTTTAACCTTTTCGAAAATGAAAACAATGTTCATGGCATGTCACTATAACCTCAGATATAGTCATTATGTAGTTTCAAAAATTTGAAAGAGAGTTGTTATGTTATTATTATTGGTCCAAAATACTTCACAACTATTGACTTGTTGTAGAAGAATAGTACAAAGAAAACATTTAAATCCTTTCAGCTTATATATATATAATTGCTATTGCTTGCTGGGCACTCAAATGCTTAACCTTGCTTAATTTAAATGTTTTCAGCTAAGTGTGAACGACCAGAGAGCTCTGCTAAGAACAAGTTTAAGGGAAAGGTTGCTGAATGAATGAATGTTATCTTATGTAATAGTTAACTTTAGTATGACAATGATATTATATTAGCTATCATGGGTTGTAATGAATGTATTAAAGGTTACGTACTTGGGAGCTAGACTCTGATAATGATGTAAATTAATTTGATCTTTTATATTATTGTTATTATTATTAGTATTATTCCGCTCATAGAAATGGTATCGTGAAGAACCGAGTTCGGGTTTCAAGTACCCAAGTTTGGGGTCCTCACAGGTTGGTATCAGAGCTTAGGGTTAAAAACCATAGGTGGGTTAGACCTTAGGCTATAACCTTAGAACAGAGGGAAACATTGAAAATATAAATAACTCATATAGATTTTAAAAAGAGGTGAATTGAATAAATTCATCGTCACACAAAATGAAAGATAACTCATATAAAATTCTTAAGTGCTGTGTGTATATACTATATGCTAATCAGGATAATTTATGTGTAGATGTCTGGTGGAAAAGGCTTGTTATATGCATATAGCATGAAGAAGGATCAAACCCATACACCCGAGCTGATATCGAAGCCAATAGCTGAAATAGAGGCTCACGATGAAAATAACTCAGACGAGGTGGTGATTGTAGAAAATGTAATACAAGATCCAGAGATGGTGGAGCTGACAGATAGCGATTCGGACACTAAAGTTGAAGTTGATCAAGCATCAATGGAGGTGCATGATCTGAAGAACAAGGTTTCTTCTCTGGAGAAGCTGTGGGAGATAGAAAAGTTGCTGAATAGTCAGTTGCGTCAGGCATTAATTGAAACAATGGAAGAACAAGATAAGCTTAAAATCCAAATTGATCAGATAGGAGCCACAAGTAACTCTCCGTGTGCAGCTCCGAGCAAGAAGGAGAAAAGAAAGATAGAAGATCATGACCTAGGAAAATCTGATAAGAAGAAAGGGAAAAGAATTTGTTACCTTTGCGGTTATGAAGGACATACTACTCTGTATTGTCCTGACTATAAACTAGGAGCATGTTTTATCTGTGGGATAGAAGGTCATCAGTTGAGAAGTTGTCCAAGGAAAAGGTGTAATAAATAGGTAGTATAGGTTCTGTTGTGAAGGAGTGTTTAATATAATACATATGATAAGTATGTTTGTGTAATGTAATGTTTCCAACTTTTATATTAGGTCAAGACTGTAAATCCTGACTTTTGAGGTCATAAAGGGATAGCTGTAGTTCAAAGCATTTTGTGCTATGTAAAATATTCGTTAAATGAATATGAATCTATGTTTGAGAAATGATGAAATAAGTTTAAAATATTAAACTTATGTGATAAGGTTTAGAATGTAAGTTAAATTATGATTTTTTTTAAATCAGATAATGCCGCCAAGACGTCGAACTCGCAATCAAAGGGCAGAGGAATCTGTCAACAACGATGAGGGACAACAACAACCAGATCCGATGCAGCAATTTGTGAACATGTTAGCTCAGGCTATGCAACAGGGAATACCGGTCGCTGGAAACCAACCGGGCAATCGCTTAGCGAACTTCAAAGACTTTAAGGCTGTAGGACCACCAGAATTCAAAGGTACAACTGACCCTGTAGAAGCTCAAATTTGGGTTAAGGAAATTGAAAAAGCGTTTATGGTAGCTAGGGTAGATGAGGGGCAGAAAACTGCTTTTGCCACTTACATGATGAAGGGGGAAGCAAATTTTTGGTGGGAAGCGAATCAGGCTAGGGCAGGAGAAGGTGTAGTCACATGGGATAGATTTAAAACTTTGTTTTTCGAAAATTATTTTTCACCAAGTATGCAGGCAAGGATGGAGGTTAAATTTTTAGAGTTGAAGCAGGAGAATATGACGGTGTCTGAATATGCCGCCAAATTCAATGAGTTAGCTAGGTTTGCCCCGCATCAAGTCGATACAGAGGCTAGGAAAGCTAGAAGGTTTGAGCTTGGATTGAAACCCTGGCTCTACAACAAGGTGGCGGTGTTACAGATTTCTACATTTGCAGCACTCATGGAGAAGGCGATCATAGCTGAGGAGGGAAGTGAGGCCATGAGCCTATACAACAAGGATAGAAAGAATAAAGGCAAGGTAGAAGGAGCTGGGAAGGTAGGAATTAATATTGGGAGCAGGAGTGTAAATGGCAAGAGGAAGGGGAGCAATTTTGGAAGTGTGCAGGTAAAACAAGAAGGTACGAAGAAGCAGATGGTACCGTGCAAGACATGTGGAAAGAACCACTCTGGGGAGTGTCTGAAAGGAAAATTCGTTTGCTATAAGTGCGGGCAGGAGGGCCATATCTCTCCCAACTGCCCCAATCCTAGAATGAATAATGGATGTTTTCTGTGCGAATCGACTGAGCACAGGGTGAAGGATTGTCCGAAGAGGAGGGTGGAGGCAGGTAGTGTTAATACTGGAACTGGCAGCGGGACTTTGGCAATCACGGGACCGACTTTGTCAAGCAAGCCAACAAAATCTACTGCGAGAATTTTCAACATGACGGTCCAGGACACGGCAGCAGCTGGCACTGGAACCCCAGGTGTGATTCGTATAACTTTTATTTTCTTATGCATGATTTTCATATAAATAGTAATTTATTTCTAAAGAAATTTTGAGGAGGAATTTGAGTTCTTTTGGAAACCAATTTTTCCGTTTAATCAGAAAGACAAGCTTTATGGAAATAGTTAAAGATCAGTTCGATCAATTGTGATAGAGATCTACTTGCAGAGATTGTGTATGCTATGTAACCGTATATGTGTAGGTTTTTAAAACGGTGATTCCGGGGACGGAATCTTTATAAGGGAGGGTGAATGTAACAACCCGATATTTTCTATATAAATAAATAAGAAATTTTGCGTATAAATTATTTTTTTTTAGGATGAGGATTTGTACAAGATATTATGTATTTATGTGGTAAATAAAAATATATTTATTACATAAATATTTACAAATAATTTTATTTTAGAATTATTGATTATCATATAAGTTTATTCTTATAATAATTACTTTTATGGTAGAAATATTTTTATTAATTATTTTCTATGAAAATATAATCATATATTATTTAAATAATATATGGAGTGATTTTTAGAATAAATATAATAATTATTTTATTATATGAATTTTAGTACAGATTATTAAGTTAACTATTTTACCTTAATTATTAAGGTTAAGTAGGAAGAATAAATCAGATATGAAATCCAAACCCTAATTTTGGATTATTGTCAAGGTACGAGAATAATAATATAATTTTAAATTTTAGTGCTATAAATATGTACAGTATATTAGTATTGATAATGGTTGGTCAATTATGGTGTTTAATTTTAAAACCCTAATATTATTTGGCTAAACCCTAATTTGGAAATCAATTGTGGGTTTAAGACGGTTATTTAAATGTGTTATATATTTTATGTTGTGTGTTACATAACGTTATGATAATTAGGAAACCCTAATTGTAAATTTAAAACCCTAGGTTATATTTGAATTTCTAATAATTAGAAACCCTAATTGGAAACCTGAACTAGAGATTTTGATTAGTCAGAAATTGTGTTACTGTGGATAATAACGCGTATGATATATTTTATTAAGGTAAACCTAATTAGTAAATTAAAATTATAATGATTAGAACCCTAATTAAAGATCTAGAAACCCTAAATTATTAAAAAAAAACCCCTAATTTTCTATTAAAATCCTAATTTTTAATTAGTAAGTTATAATTAAAATTTTATTGAACTTTAGTCTTAATTGTTCAAACTCTAGAAATTATTTGGGATACTTTAAGGATTAAAATCTAGCGATTAAAACCTAGATTCAAGTGTCATGGACCAAAATAACCTTAAAATATTTATTAGTTTACTAAAATACCCTTTATAGTATTTATTTAATAATCTAGATTGTATATTCATCAACCTAGATTGCTAATTCATCAACATAGGTCTATAGCACATGCCTAAAATCAGCCAATGCTTATCTCTTTTGCCACCTTGCATGTTAGATGCATGAATCTAGGTTGTATAAAAGGATTGAGAGAGAGAAAAAAATCATTTTGCTAGCTATTTTTGCACAAACACTCCACCTAAGTCTCTCTCTCTAAACCCACTAATTTTCAGTGCTAGATCAGTAACAAAACCGAGCCCCACTAACAGCTACAAGAAATCAGTAGCCTAAGATCAAAATTTTTCAAAGAAAAGGTATAAACCCTACTTAAATTTCTGTCCATTTTTCGGTTGTTAGATGTTATGTTTGAGTGTTAGAATATGTTGTTAGTAGTGTCTAGTGATGATCTGGGTTGATAGATGTTAGATCCATAACATCTATAGACTCGGATTTGAGTTTTTGCAAAATCTGGAAAAACTTGGTTCTGTGGTCTGACAACGAATGTCAGTGGCCACAGATCCTTGATTGTTTATGGGTTGTGTTGTTTTTAAGTTGTTATTGATAGTCTGTAATGTTGTCTTTAATTTTCAAAAAGAATCGAGGTCATTTAATGTGTATATTGTTAGTTATTAACGGTCAAATACCGTTGACCGAGCTTGACCAAAGAGTTTCTGGGTAACCCAGAAACTCAAAATCAGTGCCTGACAAGATTTTGTCAAGCCATGATCTGTTAGTTGTTTCTTGTTTTGATTCTGTTCTTGTAACCATGTTGTAGTTTGTTAGTTTAACTACAGAACACCGCTATTAGAACACCTAAACATCAAACCGGATTATTACAGTGGCCGGTCAAACCAGGCTGGAGGATCACAACATACGCTTTCTGGGTAACCCAGAAAGCTTATGAATGTGAGTTCTGACGGGGTTTGACCGGATCGTATCTACTTGATCTGTTGTTGTTATTGTGATATAATGTGATAGACCTACTCTATTATATGTTGGTTACACATTGCAACTTTTAAATCGCTAAAAAATCACCTAGATCACAAGTTATGGAAGCCCAATAATGAGCAGTCGAACTGTTCTTCAATTCTGGGTAACCCAGAACATGAAGAACAGCTCTGACAGCTTGTTCAACGCTTCGGATCTCGTTAGTTATGCATGGTTTGATGATGTTGTTTGTTGGATCGTGTAGTCTTGTACTTGTACTAGATTATCTTATCAACAACATGTTCAGAAACACATTACACTCGGTTTTAATCTTGGTCAAACTAAGCAACTCGGTAACTGGCAAGGATTTCTGGGTTTGGCCAAGAACATGAAGAACACCTATAGCGACGGTTCTGTCGCTATAGGTGACCTTTAGCGACAGATTATTTATTATTTTCCGGAAATTAATAAAAAAATAGAAAAAAATAACTTTTAATTATAAAAAATACAAAATAAATTATTAAAAATTATTAAAAATTCCGAAAATTAGTTTTTAATTATTTTTATTATATTTCATAAATATTTAATATTTTTGAAATATGAAAAGCATTTAATTTATTTAATTATAATATTAAATAAATTATTTAAAAATGATTTTTATATTAGAAAAATCATTAAAAATTATATTATGATATAAGAAAATATTTTAAGTTATTTTTAATGACTTTTAATATTTTATGATAAATTTTATTAATAAATTAATATTAATGGTAATTAATTTATTTACTAAATGAATTAAGTAAATTAATTAAAAATGATTTTATTATATTAAAAATCATATTAAATGAAAATAAAGTGTTTAAAAATATTTTAAGTTATAAAATATAACTTTTAATATTTAAAGGAAATTTTATTAATAATTTAATATTAATGGTGATTAAGTTATTATTATTGACATTAAATTTATTTAATAATTATATTAAATAAATAGTTTAAAAATGGTTTTATTAATTTAAAAATCATTTAAAATGGATATAAATGAATTAAAAATATTTTAAGTTATGAACAATGACTTTTAATATTTTGATAAATAGAACATTAATACTTTAATATTAATGTTAATTATTTAAAAATAATTTTAAATATTTTGAAAATCATTTAAGGGTAATATTAATACTTTAAAAGTATTTTGAGTTATTATACATAACTTTAATATTTTGAAAATGATTTCATTAATAGTTTAATACTAATTAAATATTAATGATAATAGAATTGATTAGTATTTAAATCATTTTAATATGATTCCGATGTTTGAAAATTTAGGATAAATTATAATAAATGTTTTAAAATTATATTGAGTCATTTAAAAATAATATGACTGATATTTACGGATATTGAGTTATAAAATAGAGTCTTAGACTCGATAATTACCCGATAAAGTTGTCGGTAGACCGACATGTTTCCGAAATTGATCTGGACTTAGATATTTTGATTGTATAAGTGATTATTTGTGATTCAATGGTTGTTAAATTTATATGTCAATGTGATTAGGATATGTGCTGACTGCAATAAGCAGTGTTATGTGTTATAATATATTGTTCTAATCGAACGAACGATCTTATTAATGATAGGTCGTGAGATAAGCGATAAAACTAAGTTGCATATTGTAAGCAGCGCATCAGGCAAGTATCTAACCTTTGCATTTTCTTTATGCAATGGATGTGAGTAAGGTTGTTTCTAAACTATATTATTATTGTACAGATTATAAACTTTATATTATATAAGCTCATTGAATATCAACATGTTAGTATATAATAATTCGGACTTATATATTCTATTCGTTAATTTCTAGAAATGGTTAAACAAGTGTCCCCACTTGGAAAATCATTGTATTTAATCACATGTTGATATACCTTTGTCAATTACCTGTATACATATATGTTGAATTATAGAACAAGATAAAACTTTTGATTTGGAACCCAGAAAAGTATGAACATCCCTACACGGGAAAAACTTTTATGCGCCCAAGGCGGACAGAGTGAACGATACCCTCGTTCTTGCACGTAGTATTGATCAATGCAGGGCATAACGGGCTGATCACCCCCGTGCCCGTAAGTTATGACGGTTTACAGATGAATTTCTGTTTAACCTTTTCGAAAATGAAAACAATGTTCATGGCATGTCACTATAACCTCAGATATAGTCATTATGTAGTTTCAAAAATTTGAAAGAGAGTTGTTATGTTATTATTATTGGTCCAGAATACTTCACAACTATTGACTTGTTGTAGAAGAATAGTACAAAGAAAACATTTAAATCCTTTCAGCTTATATATATATATAATTGCTATTGCTTGCTGGGCACTCAAATGCTCAACCTTGCTTAATTTAAATGTTTTCAGCTAAGTGTGAACGACCAGAGAGCTCTGCTAAGAACAAGTTAAAGGGAAAGGTTGCTGAATGAATGAATGTTATCTTATGTAATAGTTAACTTTAGTATGACAATGATATTATATTAGCTATCATGGGTTGTAATGAATGTATTAAAGGTTACGTACTTGGGAGCTAGACTCTGATAATGATGTAAATTAATTTGATCTTTTATATTATTGTTATTATTATTAGTATTATTCCGCTCATAGAAATGGTATCGTGAAGAACCGAGTTCGGGTTTCAAGTACCCGAGTTTGGGGTCCTCACAACATATCTCCTCTCTCTCTCTTAATTATTACAAGATTACTTACTAATATGTTGGCTCCATAAACAAAATGACACCTAGCCCATTAAGTAAATATCTTTTGGAATTTGGGAGCTTGTAATGATGACATTCACTCCCCCTTTCTCTCCTTATCCTTGGCCGGCCAAGGCCTTCTTATCCCCAAATCTTGCTTTTGCTTTTATGGAAAAATCTAGCATACAAAATGTCTAAAGTACCCTCATCAATTGGGCTACAAGTTGGGCCATAAAAAAATTGTTTTGGGCTTTCCATAAATAACCTATTGGACTTTTAATTAACTAGTTTGACTTACTAAATAATATGAACTTGGGCCTCCACTCTTAAATAACTATGCTACTAGCATACTTGCCCATTAAATTCAATAGTGGGCTAGCTCAACAATCAAATTATCTACAAGTTCAAGGCTTAAATAATTATTGGGCTTATTTAAACTACTAGCCATCCTTAGTAATATTAACCCTATTATCTCATGAACTGTTACTCATTATTATTGATATCTACACATTCACACCAATCAATAATGTTAATTAACTTACATAACCCAATTAGACTTGTCTTATTCAAGTTTATTGAGTACCTACTTAGGGTTTAACATCCTAAATCTATTTCCTAGATTATTAAAATACTTAAGTTAGTTCACTAACTTATATAACTTATTAGTTAGACTTTCTTTAAATATTATATCATACTAACCACATAATCATGTCATCATCCATAAAATATTATTGATTAGGTAATACTTATTTACAATGTATCACAGAAATTCTTGGTTATTACATTCTCCCCTCCTTATAAGAATTCCGTCCTCGGAATTCCATTACGGTTACTCAAAAAGATTGGAAAATTCTTTCCTCATCTTTTCCTCGAGTTCCCACGTAGCTTCTTCAGCATTGTGGTTCCTCCAGAGCACTTTAACAGAATGTATAACCTTATTTCTCAATTTCTGCTCTTTCCTATCCAAAATTTCTATAGGATCCTCCTCGTACGATAAGTCTTTCTCGACTTGAATCGGCTCGTATGATATCACATGCTTGTAATCCGGCTTGTACGGACGCAACACTGACACATGAAACACATTGTGAATATGTTCCAGTTCAGGAGGTAGAGCTACCTCATACGCGACTTACCCTATCGTCTTCAGTATTTCAAACGGTCCAATAAACCTTGGACTCAGTTTACCTTTCTTCCCAAATCTTATCTTTCCCTTCCAAGGAGATACCTTTAGAAATACATAGCTTCCTACTTCGAAATCTCTTTTCTTGCGATGAATATCTGCGTACTTCTTTTGTCGATCTTGAGCTGCTACTAGTCGAGCTCTTATCACTTTGATAATCTCCACCGTCTGCTGAACCAATTCTGGCCCCAACAATCTTCTTTCACCTACCTCGTCCCAACATAAGGGCGTTCTGCACTTTCTCCCATACAGGGCTTCATACGGTGGCATACCAATGCTTGCATGATAACTATTGTTATATGCAAACTCCACCAACGGAAGATGATCTTCCCAGCTTCCGTTGAAATCCATCACACAGGCTCTGAGCCTATCCTCTAAGGTTTGAATCGTTCTCTCACTTTGCCCATCTGTCTGTGGATGATACGCAGTACTCAACCTTAATTGTGTTCCCATTCTTTCTTGAAGACTTCTCCAAAAGTTTGAAGTGAAGTGCGGATCTCTATCAGACACGATTGATACTGGCACTCCATGTCTCGCAATAATTTCCTTGATATACAATTTTGCTAGCTGATCCAAATTATACCTAATCTTGATCGGCAAAAAGTGTGCTGACTTCGTAAGACGGTCGACAATTACCCATATAGCATCGTAACCCTTTTGTGTTGCTGGAAGTCCTACCACAAAATCCATCGTGACGTGCTCCCATTTCCATTCTGGAATTTCCAACGGCTGTAATAATCCACTTGGTCGTTGATGCTCTGCATTGACTCTTTGACAAGTTAAACAGCGACTGACGCATTCAGCAACCTCTCTCTTCATGTTTGGCCACCAATAATGTTGACGCAAATCTTGATACATCTTCGTACTTCCTGGGTGTATTGAGTATCTCGTATTGTGCGCTTCTTGAAGAATCTCGCCTCGTAACTCTGGTACTGCAGGCACCCAAATTCTTCCTTCAAATCTCATCAATCCAGTACCATCGATCTTATACTTCAGCTCTTCGCCTTCAGCCAACCGCTTCTTTATGTTATCACATTCTTCATCATTCCCTTGTGATTCTTTCACCTTGTCTAATAAAGTTGGACTTGCTTCCATTTCTATTATGTTATCTGAATTCTTCGGATTTTTCACCTCCAACTCCATTTTCTCCATTTCTCTTACTAACTTTTCCTGGTTTGTTAATACAAACAATTTTTCTTGGCTCTTTCTGCTTAAAGCATCTGCCACCACATTAGCCTTTCCCGGATGATATAGAATATCACAATCATAGTCCTTGATCAATTCCAACCATCTTCTCTGCCTCATGTTTAATTCCTTTTGTGTAAAGATGTACTTCAGACTCTTGTGATCTGTGTATATCTCACACTTTTCTCCGTAGAGATAATGTCTCCAAATCTTAAGGGCAAATATTACCGCAGCCAACTCAAGGTCATGGGTAGGGTATCCCTTCTCATAGTCTTTTAACTGTCGGGACGCGTACGCAATGACTTTACCATTCTGCATTAATACGCAACCTAGTCCTTTGTGTGACGCATCACTATACACTGTAAAACCTCCCGTACTATCTGGTAAAGATAACACAGGTGCTTCACTTAGTCGCTTCTTTAATTCCTGAAAACTTTGTTCACATTTTTCCGTCCATACATACTTAACGGTCTTCCTTGTCAGATTAGTTAATGGCGTTGCTAATTTCGAGAAATCCTGAATAAACCTTCGATAATATCCTGCCAATCCCAAGAAACTTCTAATCTCTGTCGGTGTTTTCGGTTGTCTCCAATTTTTCACCGCTTCTACTTTTGCTGGATCAACAGAAATTCCCTCGTTATCGATGACATGCCCCAGAAATTGAACTCTCTTCAACCAGAACTCACACTTTGAAAATTTAGCATATAACTTCTCTTTCCTTAAGGTTTCCAACACAATTCGTAGATGTTCAGCATGCTCCTCTTCAGTCTTCGAATAAACCAAAATGTCATCAATGAACACCACCACAAATTTATCCAAATACGGTTTAAATACTCTGTTCATCAAGTCCATAAAAGTAGCTGGTGCGTTTGTCAGTCCAAACGACATCACTAGGAATTCATAATGACCTTAACGAGTTCTAAATGCTGTCTTTGGTACATCTTCTGTTCTCACCTTCAACTGATGATAACCAGTTCTTAGGTCAATCTTCGAAAAACATCTCGCTCCCTTAAGTTGATCAAACAGATCGTCTATTCTTGGTAACGGATATTTGTTCTTGATTGTCACCTTATTCAATTCTCTGTAATCCATACACAACCTCATTGAACCATCCTTCTTTACAAACAACACCGGTGCTCCCCACGGAGATACACTAGGTTGGATGTACTTCTTATCCAACAACTCTTGTAGCTGGATCATCAACTCTTTCATTTCTACCGGAGCCATTCGATACGGCGCTTTTGATATCGGCGCTGTCCCCGGTACTAAATCAATCACAAACTCTATTTCTCTATCTGGAGGAAGTCCCGGAAGTTCTTCTGGAAAGACATCCCCAAACTCATTAACTATAGGTATCTGCCCCATGTCCGAATTCACAACCCGTGTATCCACTACATGAGCCAAATAACCTTCACAGCCTTTTTGTAACATTCTTCTGGCCTGCATCATCGTCAGACAACTTGTTTGCCTTGGCGACTTGCTACCATAAAATACAACCTTAGACTTACTCGGTGTCTTAAGGCGTATACTCTTCTTCTGACAGTCTATAACTGCCTCATGGTTAAACAACCAATCCATCCCTAAGATAACATCAAATTCTCCTAAGCGTATCGGGATTAAATTCACGCTTAACTTATGTCCCCTTATATCCACACCACAGTTGTTATGGATAAACTCTACAGGGATCACTTCTTTATTTGCAACTTCTATATTCATTGGGTTCTTTAACTTTTCAAATGGTAAGTTTAATCTTCTAGCAAATGCATCAGACACAAATGAACAGGTAGCTCCCGAATCAAATAATACGTAAGCATTTATATTATTGATCGGAATAATACCTGACACCACTTCCTTTGATGCAACTGCATCTTGCACAGTCATGTTGAACGTTCGGGCTGTCGGCTTGCTCTGCTGTGTTGGACCTCCAATAGTTAACTTTGTTGAACTGCTCTTGTTTCCACTTCCTCCATCTGTATTCTTCTTCAATGGACAATCCTTGAATCGGTGCCCCGTTCCTCCACAAGAAAAACAACCACCTTTCTTCGTCTCAGGACAATTTGGTGAAATATGTCCTTCTTGGCCACAATTATAACAGACGTTTTTTCCTTTCATACACTCTCCAGAGTGATTCTTTCCACACTTCGAACACGCTGCCTTCTTCTGCTGAGTATTCCCTGGTTGCGCTCCTGATTCATTTCCACTGTTGTTCCACTTACGTTTCTTGCTGTTACTACCACCACTCCTCGCACCTTGATGACCACCTTTAATTTTCTTCTTATTCTTCTCTCGGTTGAATCTAGAAACTGCCTCACTACTACCTTCTGCAATGATGGCTTTTTCTAACAGTGTTGAGAAGGTAGCAATTTGCAACACTGCAACCTTACTGTGAATCCACGGCTTCAGTCCATTTTCAAACCTACGTGCCTTCCGTAGTTCTGTATCCACCTGATGAGGTGCAAATCTGGCTAGCTCATTAAATTTTGCTGCATATTCGGCAACTGACATGTTTTCTTGCTTTAATTCAAGAAACTGCACTTCCATTCTGGCTTGCATGGCCTCCGAGAAATAACTTTCTAAGAATAACTCCTTAAACCTGGTCCATGTCACTACCTCTGTTCCGGCTCTAGCTTGGTTCGTCTCCCACCAGTAATTAGCCTCACCTTTCATCAAGTAGGTAGCAAAAGCCGTCTTTTGCTCTTCGGCTACCCTTGCAATGATAAAGGCCTTTTCCATTTCTTTCACCCATGTTTGAGCCGCTATAGGGTCCGTAGTTCCGCTAAATTCTGGTGGTCCTACAGCTTTAAAATCTTTAAAATTTGCCAATCTATTATTCGCTTGCCCCCTTGCTGCAGGTGTACGAGTTCGCATAGCTTGAGCTATCATATCAGCGAAGTTTTGCATTGGGTCATCTTGATTTCTTTCATTGTTCACAGAGCGTTCCTCCCTCTGGTTACGATTTTGACGTCTTGGCGGCATTATCTGATTAAACAAAACCTTAATTTATTACATCGAGTTTAATTATATGATATATCTTCTAAGTGTTTAAAATATAACATGTAATTTAAACTCTAACAATCATATTATCATAATGTTGTATTATCGAATTCAACCTGCTAAATTGACTAATTCAGCTTGCTGAATTAACATATTCATCTTACTAAATTCACATATTCAGCTTACTGAATTACACATTCAGCTTGCTGAATTAACATATCCAGCTTGCTGAATAACACATTCAGCTTGCTGAATTGACATATCCAGTTTGCTGAATAACACATTCAGCTTGCTGAATTAACATATTCGATTTACTAATTTTCAAACAGACAACTTCTCATTTTAATTCTTAATACTTTTCTATTTGATCCAACATGTAATTATAATAATGCATTTATATTCATATACCAAATTTTAGAATCATATATTCACATACTTGGCATATTTTTATAAACGTTAACTATCCCATTTTTAAACATCAAAAGATGGGATCTACCAAAAGACATACCCCCCTATTCACATAAGATGGGGATACATCATATTTACATATTACCTCGCACCTACTGAGGTTTACATTAAACACACAACCCTAATAATCAAAAGGGGTACTACTACATCTATAAACAATAGAAAGCTATTAAACTATCACTGCGCGTCTGGAGAGGGTGCGCCTGAATGCTCCTGCTCGGGTGGAAAGAGTCCATCCATAAGTCGACGTCTAACAGCTCGACTCGACTCGCCTATCTCAAAGGATCTCCTCACTCCCACTTGGGGACCAGTATATGCTGCATCTAAAGCCCGTCCCAAGGACTCCATCCTAACTCGTCCAGCCTCTGCTTCAACCTCTAACTGATCCACTCTTCTCGCTGCTCGGACCCAAGCATCCTCAACTCGGACCCTGTCAGCGATCTCTAAGTCAAACCTCATGTGTAACGCCTGATGCTCAATACTCAATATCGCAAACTTATTATGCTCTTGTTCTAATATCTCTCTCAGCTCAGCATTCTTGGCAACCATATGAGTAGCCAAGGACGTCTGCTCCTGCAACTGTATCTTCATCTCAGCAAGCTCGTTCTGAGCCTGATATGCCAGTTCCTTGTATTGAGTTTCAGTAAACTGATGAGTGGCATTCTCCTGCTCTAGCTCTGTCACTCTATTCTCCAGCACTATGTTATTTTCAAACAAAACCTCCATCACATCCTCATCACGCTCGTCACTAACAGCATGATCCTCTACCGGATCTAACGGCTCTTGCTCGACTGTATGGCTACCTTGTTCTTCCTCAGGCATCCTATAATCAAACAAACACAACATCAGTATCACAATAAAATATATTCATTGATAAAATGAAACAATATTTTATTATGCACACTGCATACTAGATGAATCTCCACAATCCACCTCTTATCATACTCTATACGAGTTTTCTTCTAAGGTTATAACCTAAGTTTCGCATCCTAGAGTTTATAACCTACAGCTCTGATACCAATCTGTGACGCCCCCAAATCCGAGTTCTCAACCCCAGGTTTGGTGCTCACTATCCATCATTAACATAAGCATTCTATATACTATTGCAGAATAATAAACATACGTTGTTCATTATAATAAAGTCTTATACAATACCCCAAGGTCTATTACCTTAACATAAACATACCTTACTTAAGTTACATAAAGTAACACAAAAGGTTTACATAAACATCAAACATAGTATTTCATGATACTTAAACATTTATAATAACTATTCTTGGACCTTTCCCTTGCCCTTGTCCTTCTTACTTGAACTCTCTGGCTTAGCTGAAATAAATGTCATGATATAGCAAGGGTAAGCAACTAATTTGCTTAGCAAGTTTAAGTACATAGAAGATATATCATGATTAGTAAGAAATTTATCGTTCAATGTTCAACAATAAAAATTAATTACGAAAGAACAAGAATTAAGTCTTGATAACTGAATATTCGAATAACAGATACTGAGTGGTCATAATGACCATGAACATATGCTAAGGTTGTCAGTATTTAAACTGGCCCTTTTAATAAGTTTTGGTAATCAAGGGGATCAACCTTTCATACCCGGTGTATTATGCATAAACACTTAATTTACGAGCAATAATTGTTTTTCAATAATGCTTTAATCAAATTGTTCTTTTTCTCAGTCTTGAGTCCTTACCAAATCAATTGGTGAAGAAAAGCTTTTAACAACATATTTGATGTAACAAATTTAAACATATTTGATCTAGCCGATACAATGAGCATAGATCCATATCTTAAACAGTGCATGAATAAAAGAACTTTAACTAATTCACAGTTCAATAATAATAGAATAGGAATTTAATTGCACTGAGTGCGAGCATCAATAATCAATATGGATGT
Organism: Panax notoginseng; assembly: GCA_016801055.1. Classification (NCBI taxonomy): domain Eukaryota; kingdom Viridiplantae; phylum Streptophyta; class Magnoliopsida; order Apiales; family Araliaceae; genus Panax; species Panax notoginseng. The sequence goes on from CM029016.1 coordinate 171,808,198, forward strand.
GAATAATACACAATAATTATTCACTAACATGCTTTGAAAAGAATAACTCAAGTTTGAGTTAGAGAACTTGCCTCGACTGCGATCTACTGCTACACAATTTAATTTAATCTCTTTATTGTAAAGACCTATCATTGTTAAGATTGATCTTACAATCAGCATATCATACTTTATATTATAATACAATTACTCTATCAGCAATTTACTTATCCACATAATCAATTACCTGAAAACATTCTTATTAATATCATTTTTTGATAATATATTATTTACTTTGTCATATTTCTTATGATTTAACACTTAATCTTTCCTTTTATTAGCTCTTCTTTATAATCTAGTAAGATGAATACTAACATCATAGTCTAGATTATACAAACATGCAATCCAGCCACCTGGATTGACTAATCCAGCAAACTGGATTCAACAAACTTTCAATCCAGCAAGACTGGATTCTAAATCTTTCAATCCAGCAAACTGGATTCAACATTTTTTCCAATCCAGCAAGCTGGTTTCCATATCTCTTTTACGAAAACATCAAATCAACTTATTATTTTTCTATCCTTTGGCCATACTTATATACATGTATTTCATACACAAAAAGTATTTTTCCGTAATTTTTCAATTTCTTTTACTATTTTTTTCAAAAATCATTTTTAGTGCGTGGCTTAAGAAATTAGCCCCCATCATGCTCAACTCCAGAAATTCCCATCTCTTGGCATAACCTCATACATGTTAACGTGACCCTCCAGTTTAAATTTCGTGGCCATCGGAGTTATAGAACTCCGGTTATAGCAATTTTCGTCCGAAAAACCTAAATATTGAAATGATCATAACTTGGTCATTTTAAGTCGGAATGAGCTCATTTTTGGACAGGAGCTACTTTATGACATATATTTTCATGTCCCAAAAGGCCGGAATTTATTTCATATTTTAAGTGTCCGAAATTGCCCTTTCAAAATTTTGGGCAGACCCCGTTTTGGGATTTTTAGATTTTACCTACTTTGCTAAATTCAGTCCATACGGAAATCTACAACTCCTTTTTAGGTGATTCCACTTGGGTTTGAAAGATAACTCATCATATTACTCTTCCAAATTTTTCCAGAATTTTTAAATACCAGCAAAATGACGAAAATACCCCTTGCTTTGACTGACCAAAAATAGTTTATTTTTCTTTCAAAAGACCAAACTGTTTTTGCTAAAACAGTTGCTACCATTTGTGTATTCAACATTTTTGAATGCTACCACTTGGGTTTAGTAGTTAACTTACATATCTAGCACCCCTCTTTGACGGATCACAAAAAGAAGGTGTAGATCAAAAACGGTTGTCGATCAAAGGATGTGAAAAAAACTAGAGTTTTCTTACAAAACAAAACTAGTTTCTTTTCTATCCTTTTGATTCACTTTCTAACACTCAAATATGTTAGATCCATACATGAAACCATATAAAACATGTAGATAGAGGGTTTTAGACCTATAGATCATAAACCTTAGATAACCAAAATCAACCAAAATAAAAAGAATAAGCTAGATTAGTTTTCACCTTGATTTTTGGGCACACTTTCTTTTTCTTCCAAAGTAAGAGATAAACTTTGGGTGCATCAATGGTGAATTTCCTTCCTCTTCCTCTCCTCTTCCCCACCGAACTTCTCTCTCTCTCTCTCTCTCTCTCTCTCTCTCTCTTTCTCTTATGCTTTGCTTGGTTAACTAAAGAAAAAGTAAGATGAGATAAAATAAAAGATGAAAGAGAAGAAAGTTTAATGGGTTGGACAAAATATATAGATACATTAGTATATCTATATCTAATCCACTAACATATCTCCTCTCTCTCTCTTAATTATTACAAGATTACTTACTAATATGTTGGCTCCATAAACAAAATGACACCTAGCCCATTAAGTAAATATCTTTTGGAATTTGGGAGCTTGTAATGATGACATTCACTCCCTTTCTCTCCTTATCCTTGGCCGGCCAAGGCCTTCTTATCCCCAAATCTTGCTTTTGCTTTTATGGAAAAATCTAGCATACAAAATGTCTAAAGTACCCTCATCAATTGGGCTACAATTTGGGCCATAAAAAAATTGTTTTGGGCTTTCCATAAATAACCTATTGGACTTTTAATTAACTAGTTTGACTTACTAAATAATATGAACTTGGGCCTCCACTCTTAAATAACTATGCTACTAGCATACTTGCCCATTAAATTCAATAGTGGGCTAGCTCAACAATCAAATTATCTACAAGTTCAAGGCTTAAATAATTATTGGGCTTATTTAAACTACTAGCCATCCTTAGTAATATTAACCCTATTATCTCATGAACTGTTACTCATTATTATTGATATCTACACATTCACACCAATCAATAATGTTAATTAACTTACATAACCCAATTAGACTTGTCTTATTCAAGTTTATTGAGTACCTACTTAGGGTTTAACATCCTAAATCTATTTCCTAGATTATTAAAATACTTAAGTTAGTTCACTAACTTATATAACTTATTAGTTAGACTTTCTTTAAATATTATATCATACTAACCACATAATCATGTCATCATCCATAAAATATTATTGATTAGGTAATACTTATTTACAATGTATCACAGAAATTCTTGGTTATTACAAAAAATATGCGAAAAACACGAAGAACGTTGTTGATGGACAAATTTAAAACCATCGTAGTATAACTTGTTGTTGATGGAGAAGTTTAAAACCATCGCGTATAAGTTAGTTGCTTATTGCTTGGTTAAGAACGATAGAAACGTTCATGAAGAAAGGATTAAACTTAGCTATAACGGAGTTATGATGAAATTTTGTAAAAGACGAACGAGAAATAGAAAGTACATAAATGAACCAAAATGTATAGGGTTTCATAAGAATGTAAGAGAACATAGAAAATATGAGTCGTGGACTCAAGAACGAACGAGTTTCGTGTTCGGATAACCGAATTACAGACGAACGATTGATGAATGTTAATAACATAAAATGAATAAGGGATAGAATTTAAGCCAATTGAATGGCATGTTAACGGATTCAGGATAAATTTCTGTTTGAGGGAAGTTGAAATACGTAAGATAAGGAAGAGAATTGCTTTGGAACGACCTTCTTTCGAGCTATAAGGAAGAAGTTATGAGATTACGAAGTTAGCGTCTCAAGTATGTAAAAGACTTAGGAAATTTTTCAAGGATTGATGCTTGGCGCCACAGCGCCAGTCAAGCCTTGGGAGGTGGCTCCGCAGCGCTAACCCGGACCATCAGGTACTGGTAAGTGGCACCACAGCACGAGAGATAGAGGAGGATTTGGCACCGCAGCACCAGACCGGGGAACAATGTACAAGAAACTCGCGTCGCAGCGCGAGAGGAAGGGAAGGAACCGGCGCCGCAGCATCGGTGCAGGGCAAGACCAGTGAGGAGAGTTTTATTGCTCAATTCCTGGGGGGAGTGTAATGAAAGATACAGAACATAAAGTTCATGTAATGTAACACTTAAACAAGTGATTTAAACCTTTGGTAAAGGTTAAACGAAGAGATTGAATGAGATTAAAAGACAAAGAATGTAAACGCAACGCCGTTGCGATGAACTAAGGGTCTTAGCATACAACGAACAGTATGGCTTCGACATTAAGAAAGAATAATGAACGTGGGGTTCATGTAATGAATGATTAAGAGATGAGCAACGTAAATACAAAATACGTAAACGATTCTCGTGAATCATATTCGCGTCGGACGAACGTTCTAAGTATACATTGGTTGTATGACTTAGACATTGATAAAAGTGGTATGTAAGATATAAATTATCAAGAAAGTCATAATGAACGGTAATAAGATTAATGTGAGTCGGATAGAGAATGTTAGAATGAATGTAAGCGTTAAACACTTTAGCCGACATAAGGGTTGAGTGTACGTGAATCTTAAATGGGGAGAACCTACACGCCATGTATGGTTTGACCGTAAGATAATGAAGACAATGACGTATAACATTGAGAAGTCGAGTTAATAAGTATAACTTGGATAACATTCCGATTTGAATGCACTGGACGTTATAAGATATGAATAAGGTAGTGTAAGATGTTTAACGCCATGAACACATAGTATTGACATTGAATGATCGTTCTGAGTATACGAAAGACTGTATAACTTAGACGATAAGGTATGGCATTTAGTTACCAGAAAGCCATAAGGATGAGTAAGCAACTTAACGAACATTATAGTTTTAATGGTTAAGATAAGTTAGGATAAAGTTTAGGTTGTGGTACAATCATAATCTTTGATGGTTGACATATGGGAGCTGGGCTAAACAATTCTTTCAAAGAGCGAAGGTATATACGAAATTGGCGACTGATCTAACACACTATAAAAGACAGTGTAGACGAGACAGGAACTTTTTTGTTGGTTGTTTGTGGGAAACCACTCAGAGTACCATATGGACTACTAGCAGAGATGTGATGTGTGATGAGTCCTATAAAGGTTATAAGAAGAAGATAAGAATGTAAATTATCAAAGATGATAATCGTATGAGTAAGACATCTTCGTATGACATGAAACCGTAAACCGATAATGAAAGTTGATCGCGTAAACTTAAATTGCAGGAATGTGAACCTTAAGAAGTAAAGTTAAGTAAACCAATGTGTAAGTCAAGTATATGACTAATTGGTGTATGTGTTATTTTCTTATGTGTTATATAGGGATTGGAATGAGCAATTTAGCGTAAGCTATAGCTGTTCGTAAGGTAAGTTTCCTAACTTCATTCATATTTTACATGAATGCTAGTTTCTTAAACTTCTCAGATGTTGAACTTGAGAAGTCTTGTCTATGTGCATATGTGCGATATATGTATAAGGTGGTAAAGTGTATGAGGCTTTGTGCCACAATTTGAACACTTCGGTATTTCTATGAGATGAATTGTTCTGTGATTGAACTGTTCAATATGAGAATGTTCTGTTTATACATGAACTGTTATTGTTAAGTATGTGCTAATGATTCTAGCCAGACAGAATATGTATGAAAATGGTAAAAGAATGAAAGTATTTCAAAGTGAATGTGACTAATGTTTTAAAATGATAGGAATCGAGATTTTTCCTATTATTCAAGTTGCTTCATAACCTTTGTTCGGTTATTGAAGTCTTAAATGAATGTTTAAATTCTTGAAGTTGTTTATTCAACTGCTATGACTTGCTGGGCAATTGAATGCTCACACTTGCTTTAAATAAAAACATTTTCAACGAACGATGTTAGAAAGAACTTAAGGATCCCGTAAAGATCAAGATAACCGGTATCCAGATGAAGTGTCATTCAATATGTGAATAAGCGTAAAGATCAAGCGAAGACTTATAATGTAGAATAGTTTAATTTAACTATAGATTAGTTTAATGAATTGTTATGTATCCTTGGTGGCGGATGAAAGTCACTCTTGTAAGAAGTAAAGAATAATGTAATTATCATTATTTATAATGAACGAGGTTATAAGGTATTAGAACCTGGGATTCGAAAATGTATGTTGTTATATTTAAACATATAATAATGTATATTGGGAAGAATATGTACTCGTGATGCACGAAATTCGAGTGTGAAGATAGACCGAATTTCGGGGAGTTACATTTGATGTAACGATCAATGGCAGATGAATATAGATGTTCTTGTATCAAAAATGTGTTATGTGTATATTTTTTTAAAAGATTAAATACTTAAAAGAAGATTATAAGATAATAATTTAAATGTTTATTATGCAAAAAATGCCGCCCAGACATAGACTAGCAGCACCGGAAGAGTTGATCAATAACGAGAGAGAACAAGTAGACCCTATTTAACGACTAGTAGATTTGTTAGGAGAAGCCCTTCGGGGAAGAAACAATGAACCTGTGCACATCATTTAGTAGTGCAAAGAAGAACTGTTGAATGATATCTTTGGCCTGCAGTGCAAAGATGACCTGTTATTAAATATTTTTTGCCTGTAGTGCAAAGATGAACTATTATTGAATATCTTTAGAATGTAGTGCAAAGATGACCAGTTGTTGAATATCTTTGACCAGTTGTGCAAAGATGAACTGTTGATGAATATCGTTGGCCGTAGTGCAAAGATGAACTTGTTAGTATGATTATGAACAGGAACTGTGATTTGGTATAACCATAATCTTTGATGTTTCAGGTAAAGACAGGTGATAAAAATTATTTTCATCCTGGGTGAGAAGAGAAATTTAGAACCACAATTATGATTATGAGTTATTCATATGATTGTGGACCAGAACTGTTGATTGATGTTACAGGAATAAAACATTGTTGGTGGACTTTTAACATGGATAAGATAATAGACTTTATGGTCTATTTGACTCTTCTAATAGATTGCTCATTCCGCTGCAACTATGATTGAAAAGTTTTATCATCAACCATATGTTCTAAATCTCTGATTCATTACTGACGAATGCTATTGATAATTTAATTATCTTTAGTCATTATATTATTTACTGAGCTAGTTGTGCTCACCCTTTTGCTTCACAATTTTTTTCAGGTAATAAGTGTGAAGCTGGGTCGAGCGGGGGTAACAGGGAATAAAACGGTGGTCTCTAGCTGTGGAGGTTCTCCCTAAACAGTATGAAAATAATTTTATTGAGAACTTTAGAATAGTGTGTTGTATTTTATACATCATTTAGTAGTTATATTTGGTGAATCAAATAGGGGGAGGCGAACCCAACGTTGGAAGGGTGTTTTGTCACTATCATACAAGATGTCTAATGACCTACGACTTCGTGTTATCATAAGACAGGGTTGTACACATCCACTTGCTGAGAATATCTACGAGCACTACCTATATAACCTTGGAGTTTGGTTGAAGTATAATTCACAAGTGGAGACAATGGAGATAATTATATGTTAAGAGAAGACTCACCATTAGAAAGAACATGATAATAATCTTCTCGTTTTTCTTTGGGGTCTATTGGGTCAACCAAGGATAATTTTGTGGACATGTGATATCTATCATAACCTAGACACATGGCCTCCCATGTACGAATGTTTCCTTGAGCACTTCCCAAAGATTTTAATTTCTAAAACAGTTATTGACTGTACCTTTATGTAAGGTGCCATTGTGACGTGCTATCCAAGGTTGGGATGAGAGTCACAGTTGGTATATATATTTGTATCAAAACTCACAACATATGTGTTGTTGTATTTTGCACGACAATTGTAGTAATAAAGTTATAGTTATTTTCTGTGCCATGTATTTGGCAACTCAGAATAGGTTGGATGGATTGGACCTATTTTGGGGGTGTCATAGAAATCCTTATCGGAAAGCCCCCTCTTACTTGGGAATGATCTGGTTGTTAAATATTATGAGTTATAATATTAATGATGAATAATTGCTAATAGATTAAAAATATATTTATTAAAGATAAGTGATTTGTGGTAAATATTTATTCAATTTTTGATATAAATAAAGGGGTTTGTTATGAGGTGTTTGTTATAAGTTTGACTTATTATTCCATAAGGAGATATGCTAATTTTTCAGACCGTTGGTTGAAGTTATAATAGTAAATCAATATGGATCGTTGGTTGAAGATATAATAGTAAATCAATATGGACCGCTGGTGGAAAGTTATAATAGTAAATCAATATGGATCGTTGGTTTAAAGTTGTAATAGTAAATCAGTATGGACCGTTGCTTTAAGTTTTAATAGTAAATCAATATGGACCGTCCATTTAAAAGTAAATTAATATGGGTTGTTCATGAATTAATTACTATTCAGTCCTTTTTCCTATAAATAGAAGCTCATTCCTTCATTATTTCTTACGAATTCACTGAAACTCTAGAGAAAGAAAATATAGAAAGAAAGAAGAGGAGTATTCTGCTACTACCCTACTTCAGTATTCAATCTTCTACTACGGTAAGGGGTGTTACTTATTTCATATTCACTTACGATATTATTTTTCATATTCGTAAGAAATATTATCTTCGTTCAATATTCGTAAGGGATATTATTTGTTATATTCGTAAGGGGTGTTATTTATTTCATATTCACTTACGATATTATTTTTCGTATTCGTAAGAAATATTATCTTCGTTCAATATTCGTAAAGGATATTATTTATTGTATTCGTAAGGGGTATTATTTCTTTCGTATTCATGAAGAGAGCTATTTTCTTTCAATACTCGTAAGGGTTGTTATTTCATTCTTTATTATTCTGTTGGAATAACCTGTCTACGCGGACTACCTCATTCATGGTGAAATCTTTTGTTATTCTATTCTTTATTATTCTGTTGGAATAACCTATCAACGCGGACTACCGCATGTATGGTGAAATCTTTTGTTATTCCATTCTTTATTATTCTGTGGAAATAACCTGTCTACGCGGACTACCGCATGTCTGGTGAATAACCCTTCGTATTCAATTGTTATTAAATTGTGGAAATGATCTGTCTACGCGGACTACCGCATGATAGGTGAAAATCCATATGCAGTTTCATATATTATTTCTTTTCATATTCTTAAATCTAAACTTACTATGGTAAGTATTGCTTCTATAATTCCTGAAATTAGTGGAATATCCTTGAGTTTTGTGCTTCATCCAGTATCGTTTCATTGGAATATTGATATGAACTTTCTTATTAAATATCAATATTTTCATCCGGGGTACTATTCACGAGTTACTATTCACTCAAATATTATTTACCCGAGGATTTCGGGTACTTTTCATACCGAGTTACTATTCACAGGTTACTATTTATGAGTTACTATTCACTCGGGTATTAATCACTCTAGTATTCGGGGCATTTTTCATGTTGGGGTACTATTCACGGGGTACTATTCCCGAAGTACTATTCACGATAAAAATTAATTTCTTTTATGTCCAAGATTATTTTTGATACATGAATATTATTCTTGAATTTTACTCCACAAAGCAGTATTATGTTGACAATTTGGATATTTTTAAGCTCTGGATAAATTTAAAGTCTTTAATATTTATCCTTGATTTTGTTTGATTAAATTCTTATATCATTGTTATCTTTCTCATGCTTATTTTGTGATAAAAGTCATATGTGGCTTACGTGCATAGATGTATTATTGATTGGTATGATTATGACCAGGGATTATTCAGTATAATCATGACCGTAATGTTACAAATAATGTGATAAAAGTTCTCATTGGTCCGTAGTGCATTGATGGACAGTTGTTGATTTGATCATGACCATTAATGATTACATGAATATCCTTGGCCCGTAGTGCAGGGATGATTCGATGATGTGGTTTATTTATTAAGCTGAGTCTCAGCGATAAAGTTGATGAAAAACTTTTTAAATCATAGAAGATAGTAGTTATCATGCTCTACTTGACTCTTCTAATGGATTGCTTGTTCGGCTGTAGTTAAACTTGATGTTTATTGTATTTTATCAGTTTAACACTATTGAAGGCTAACGATAATTTATTCTGCATTATCTTAGTCATAATATTTCTTACTAGTCTAGTTGAGCTTACCCTTTTGCTTTCATTGTTCTCTTCAGGAAATGAGAATATACTTGAGACTAGTCAGGGAACAGAGTGATGGTCCGAGATGGTGCATTAGTAGTCCTCACTATTCTGTGAAATAGTGTGATAATAATTATAATGAGGACTCCATTGAGTGTGGATATTTTCTAGAAGGCAATATTCTTGTTTAAACTCTCAGCTATGTTCTGTCGTATTTTACACGACAGTTGTATAATTACGTTTGTAGTTGTATTTTCCACCATATATTTGGCGACTCGGAATGGGTGATGTATACCTATTTTTGGGGCGTCATAGTTGGTATCAAAGCTTAGGGATATGATCCCTGGCTGAGATGTGAGACTAGAACTAGGAGGGAAGAGACGGGAAATTCCTTCGCTAGTATGACATACCTAATTTTATTTGGTATTTATTTGGTCGATCAGAGTATAGGGATAACATGTAGTATGTCAATTAACCCTTGTTTTGTGGTAGTGTTTGAAAATGGCATATGAAAATGTTGAGATAAGCAATGAAGCACATGAGACCATTGAGTCACCAACAATCAATACCCAGGATAATGTGCATCAGGAAGGCAATCATCCTCAGGTAAACAACAACACCGACCAGATGATGAACGATGGGATGTTCAGAGGCTTTCTGCAATTCATGCAATATCAGGCAAGAGAGACTCCTGTCCAAAATGCAGGTGGAAACACTGGCAACTCTCGGATGGTCACCGCTAAGTAGTTCAAGGAGCTAGGACCACCGGAGTTTGTGGGAAAGCCAGAACCACTTAAGGCGGAGACGTGGATAAAGCAAATCACCAAGATATTTGATGTCTTGGGGTGCTCCGAGGAGCAAAAGGTTTCCTTTGCTACCTTCATGTTGCGAGGAGAGGCAGATTACTGGTGAGAATCAGTAAAATGTACTCAGCCTGCCGCACTGAAGATGTCTTGGGAGAAGTTCCAAGAATTTTTCAACGACAAGTACTTTCCCAAAAGTATTCGTTACATGAAGGAGGTGGAGTTCATCAAGCTGGAGCAAAACAATATAACCGTGTTGCAGTACGAAGCTAAGTTTGTCGAGTTGTCCCGATTTACGTCCCACTTGATTGATAATGAGGAGAGAATGACGCGGATGTTTCTAAGAGGTTTGAAACCCGAAATACGTCAATACCTCATTTCTCACAAACTTTGTTTATATTCTGATGTTGTGAATAGGGCTCAGTTATTGGAGCGCGATAATGAGTCAACCCAACCAAAAGGTAATGACCAACAACACGATAATAATAGTACCGGTGGCAATGACCATCGGAACAATGATAACCATCGTGGAGGAAATTATCATGCCAGAAATGGTAACCACTTCAGTGGTAATCGTGGCCAAGATAATAGAAGAAATGATTCAAGTGAAAAATTCAAGAAGAGAAGATTTAACGATGATGGGAAGACGTCGGCAGCAGCACCAGCGCCAGCAACAAATTCTAGGGGAGGAGAATGACTGTCAGTTAGATGCTACAGATGCGGAGAGGAGGGACACATAAGTCTAAACTATTCACAGCCTTCCAAGGTAAGTTTTAGTTGTGGAAAAGATGGTCACATAGCTCGATTTTATCCTGTAGCGAAATCAAGTCCAGCTGGGACGGTGGCACCAAAGGCAGATACGGACAAAACAAAGTCGGTGGTTTCAGGAAGAGCGTTTTCGTGACTTCTCAAAAAAAAGCGAGTAACCCGAACGAAGTTAGCACGGGTTAGTTAATTATAAATTCTTATGAAGTCTATACCTTATTAGATACCGGTTCTACCCATTCTTTATTTCTCCTACGTGCGCTCAACGTTTAAATTTAACTCTGGAGAAATTAAACTTTGACTTATCTGTTGAAACTCTATTGGGAGAAACCTTCGTTATATCCACTGTTTATAAATCCTATTTGATTCAAATCGACACTTTAACGTTACATGTCGATCTTATCTCTTTCAAAATACTTGCATTTGATGTGATTTTAGAGATTAATTGGTTAACTACTCATCATGCTAAAATCGATTATTTTCGTAAGGTTGTTAGCTTTCATATTCTTAACCAACCTGTTATGCGAATTCAAGTAACCAAACCACTAAAGTCAAACACTTTCATATAAAGCCATAAAGTCATTTATTTATTAAAAAACGGATGTCAATCTTTCTTAGCCTATGTCACAGATTTAAACAAAAATACGTCATATTTGAATGATATTTCTATTGTTAATAAATTTCCTGACGTATTCTCCGAAGAACTTCTTAGCCTACCCTAGAGCGTGAAATCAAATTTTGTATTGACCCCAATACAAAACCCATTCTAAAACCCTCAAATATTTATTCACCCAGAACGAAAGTAACATGTGCCAAAGACGTTGGCTCGAGCTGTTGAAGATTACGACCATACTATTCAATACCATCCTAGAAAAGCGAACGTGGTAGCTGACGCTTTGAGTGGAAGATAGTATTCGAGTGCGATATTGTTAACACAAAGACCCATTTCGTACGACTTGCAAAAGATGGAGATAGAGTTAAAGACTCTAAGAACCTACATGAAGATAGCGAATATACGATTAGAATTGACTTTAATCGATAAAGTTAAAGCCGCTCAAGCTATAGATTCTGAGCTGATGAATGTGAAGAAGAAGGTTCAAGAGGGCGTTATTTTAAAAGCAAGAATCGACGAAGAAAGGAAATCTCAACCCTCAATTCTATTGGCCCATTTGAAATCCTCGATCGAGTAGGAACTATGGCCTATAGACTCGCTTTACCGCCAAGTATGTCGCATGTTCGCAATATTTTTCATGTATCGATGTTACGTAAATATGTGGACGACCAGAACCACATTATTGAATTAGAATTATATGAGATAGCAGAAGATTTAACGTATGAGGAGATACGCGTTAAAATCTTGGATAAGAAGGATCATATTCGACACTCAAAGGTTATACCTCAAGAGTTAGAATCTAAACAAGGTATCCTCACCTCTTCGGCATACCAGGTACGTACGTAAATTTCGAGGACGAAATTTCATAAGGAGGGGAGATTGTAAGACCCCGAATTTTATGAAATGAAAGTATTCAATTTTCTTATAATTATTATTCTATTTAATGGTTAAATTGATAAAGGGTTAATGTTAAGGGTGATATGTGAAAATTTTGCAAAGTAAGCAAGTTGATATAAAATATTCGTTGTGTCGGGGAATATTCGTTTGGTCAGGGAATATTCTTTTTATCGTGGAATATCCGTACGACGACACCATCATTGGTGGACCCCATAATGGAATAACTGTCGGAGTTAGAAAACGACATAAATATATTTTTATAAAAATAACGACGAAAGTTTTACCATTAAACTTTTGAAATACCCGGTAGTAAAAGTACAGTAATACGTGTGGTTGCATAGTAGCACACGGTATTGATTATTGTTGCTTACGTAAGAAGCCACTTAGTTTATTCAATTATTGTTACAGTAGTTGCTGCATAATATCTCTCATATTATTGATTCAATTATTGTCACAGTATCATTTGCATAATATTTAATATTAGTAAATCAATAATTCTGTCGAGAAGAGGTTTGGTCACCTAATTACGCGTCAATAGGGAGAAATTCTTATCGGAAAGCCCCCTCTTTCTTGGGAATGATCTGGTTGTTAAATATTATGAGTTATAATATTAATGATGAATAATTGTTAATAAATTAAAAATGTGTTTATTAAAGACAAGTGATTTGTGATAAATATTTATTCAATTTTTGATATAAATAAAGGGGTTTGTTATGAGGTGTTTGTTATAAGTTTGACTTATTATTCCATGAGTAGATATGCTAATTTTTTAGACCGTTGGTTAAAGTTATAATAGTAAATCAATATGGATTGTTGGTTGAAGATATAATAGTAAATCAATATAGACCGCTGGTGGAAAGTTATAATAGTAAATCAATATGGATCGCTGGTTTAAAGTTGTAATAGTAAATCAGTATGGACCGTTGCTTAAATTTTAATCAATATATGAAATAGTGTGATAATAATTATAATGAGGACTCCTTTGAGTGTGCATATTGTCTACAATGTAATATTCTTGTTTAAACTCTCAGCTATGTTTTGTCATATTTTACACGACAGTTGTATAATTAAGTTTATAGTTGTATTATGTACCATGTATTTGGCGACTCAGAATGGGTGATGTATACCTATTTTGGGGGCGTCACAATTCTGGTAACCAACTTCAAGGGCTTCAAAAGCGTAAGACCTACAGAGTTTATGGGCACTATGAAAGTAGTATGTGTAAGACCCCGAATTTTATGAAATAAAAGTATTCAATTTTTCTTATAATTACTATTCAGTAAATAGTTAAATTGATAAAAGGTTAAAGTTAAGTTAAGGGTGATATATGATTTTTTTTCAAAATAAACAAGTGACTCTAAAATAATCATTGTTGTCGATTACTATTTGTTTGGTTGTGAAATATTCTTGCTGTCGGGGAATATTCGTACGATGACAGTCATTTGTGGGCTCCATAACAGAATAACTGTCGAATGAAGAAAATAAGAAATTTGAGTTTTTATAAATAACGGCGTAATCGTTACCGTTAAATACTATTGTAATACCCGGTGGTTAAAATACAGTAATACGCGTAGATGCACAGTAGCACACGGTATTGCATAGTATTTTTGAATTATTGATTCTTACGTAAGAAGGTACTACTCAATAATTGTTACAGTAATTACTGTTCAATATTTTATTTTATTGATTCAATAATTACTGAGTTGATATTTTATATTATTGTTATTTCAATAATTGTCACTGCATAGTATTTCCAATTATCATATCAATAATTCATATTATTTGAATAATATTATTAGATAGCATTATTGGCAATGTCTAGAAAGTTCTATCTAAGGAAAGGTTTGGTCACCTAATTGCACGCCAGTAAGGAGAAATCCTTATCGAAAAGCCCCCTCTTTCCTAGGAACGACCTGGTTGTCATAATTGTGATTCTTTAATATTATTTGTGAATAATTAATTATTGATTTATATGATAAGGAAATATTTATTTGATGCGGATATAAATGACGGATTTATAAATGAAGAAATTAATGTTGAGGTGTTTTATCAGTATTTTGTCGGATTTGAGGTATTAAAAAATCACATCGGTGTTCTTAAAGCTCTATTGTGTGAGTTATAATTTTAATCCGACCGTTGGATCGTTGTGATTTTTGGATATATTATGCATATATAAGTTGAGTATGTGTCTACAAATTTTGAACCGTTAAAAATTAAAGTATGATTTATTATGAATTTTAAGAGGTGTTGAAAATCGTCTGTTTGTGGAATTCGGATATTTTCTACTTGGAATTTGGAAAAACTTTCTTCTGCAAAGTTGTAGAGAATTAAATTTCCTAGGGAAAGGACATGAGATTCGTATTTTTCTGATAAAAGGGCTATTTATTATGAATTGTTAAAGTTTTAGAAATTAAAATATTTTTATTAAAATTTTGGGTGGGACCCACTTTGGTTGGTGTAGAAAACATGTGCTGAATTGGTGGGCCCCACTAGAGGTGGTTGATTATTTGGGCAAAGATGGTGGGCGTAGAATTTTTTTAATAAAATATTAATTTATTAAATTTTAGTCTCCTATAGCGTTCTAGCATTTTTCTATAAATAGGGTGCTTAGTTAGAATTGAAAATCACACCAGAATCATAAGTTTTCTCTCTCTCTATATTTTTGAGCGTATTTTGTGAGTATTTAGATACTTTGAGAATTGCTATTCAGTACAAGTTTCCTTCAATTTTACATCCGATGTTCTAGTCAGAAATACGACTCTTTTGAGGTAAGGGATTGTAAGGGTTATTATGTTTTTCAGTTTCATAATTTTTCTGACCCTCAAAAATTCTGAAAAAATTTAAAAAGATAATTTGATGAGTTTTCTAAATTGTGTCCAAAAATGACGATTTTTAAATGTAGAGATTAGGAGTTATGAATTTTATGGGAAAAGACAATTTTAAAAGTAAACCCTTATAACTCCTTGTGGTTAACTCTAAAATTTGTGAAATTTTTATTGGCAGTACATGTGTATAACAGCAGTATACTCTGTAAATTTTGGAATTTTTGGACAAAAGTACAGTTTATGATAAATGTCTAAATTTTTGACAGTTTTGGTTATATGAAAAATAGTAAATGAATTTCAAAAATTTCGAAAAAAATATATGTTCAATATGGGACTATATTCTTCTAAATCTCAGGAAAAAAAAATTTCTGGTACTGATTTGGTATTTTTCATGAAAATAGACTAGTTATGAGTAAATGAATTAAATATGTTATATGAAGTAAAAAAATAGGAAAATAGAATTTTATGGCTTGAGAATCCTATATAAGGTATATGCAGATTTTTGATGAGGGTTTTGGTTATTGGTGATGAAATCTTATGAGTTTGGCATTTTAGGATGATTAAATGCATTAATTAGTAAAGTGTAAATAATTAAGATAAATTGTTTATAAGTTTAAGAAACGATTAAAATATTGGTGTATTATTAATAATATTAGATTATGAGATTATTAAGTGATTTACAATATTTGGATTAAGGTGTTATGAAATCAATGATTTAAAATATTATTTAATGATTAACAATATAAGTAAATGAATTTAAAGTTATTATATAATGAATAATGTTATTATCTTCAATGAAATATTATTTTCTGTTTAAATCATTTTTGATATAATATTATTCTTGAATTTTACTCCACAAAATAGTATTATGTTGACAATTTGGATATTATTAAATTCTGGATAAATTAAATGGCTAAAGTCTTTAAAATCTATCTTTTATCTCATGTGATTGATTCTTTATATCTTTGTCATGATCCTCATACTTATATTGCAATGAAAGTCATATTTGGCCCGTAGTGCATAGATGGACTGTTGTTTATTGGATTTACAGTTATATGCCTTTGGCCTGTAGTGCAAAGAAGAACTGTTGAGTGATGTCTTTGGCCTGTAGTGCAAAGATGACCTGCTGTTGAATATCTTTGGCATGTAGTGCAAAGATGATTTGTTGTTGAATATCTTTGGCATGTAGTGCAAAGATGACCTATTGTTAAATATCTTTGGTCAGTAGTGTAAAGATGAACTGCTGACGAATATCTTTGGTCATAGTGCAAAGATGAACTTATTAGTATGATTATGAACAGGAACTGTGATTTGGTATAACCATAATCTTTGATGTTTCAGATAAAGATAGCTGATGAATATTATTTTCGTCCTGGATAAGAAGAGGAATTTAGAACCATAATGATGATTATGAGTTATTTATATGATTGTGGACCAGAACTATTGATTGATGTTACAAGGATAAAACATTGTTAGTGGACTTTTAACATGGAGAAGATAATAGACTTTATGGTCTATTTGACTCTTCTAATGGATTACACGTTCCACTACAACTATGGTTGAAAAGTTTTATCATCTACCATATGTTCTAAATCTCTGATTCATTACTGACGAAGGCTATTGATAATTTAATTATCTTTAATCATAATATTCTTTACTGAGCTAGTTGTGCTCACCCTTTTGCTTCACAATTTCTTTCAGGTAATAAGAGTGAAGCTGGGTCGAGCGGGGGTAACAGGGAATAAAACGGTGGTCTCTAGCTGTGGAGGTTCTCCCTAAATAGTATGAAAATAATTTTATTGAGAACTTTAGAATAGTGTGTTGTATTTTATACATCATTTAGTAGTTATATTTGGTG
This sequence comes from Panax notoginseng, assembly GCA_016801055.1. Lineage (NCBI taxonomy): Eukaryota > Viridiplantae > Streptophyta > Magnoliopsida > Apiales > Araliaceae > Panax > Panax notoginseng. The sequence goes on from CM029016.1 coordinate 171,825,410, forward strand.
AATCAAATAGGGGGAGGCGAACCCAACGTTGGAAGGGTGTTTTGTCACTATCATACAAGATGTCTAATGACCTACGACTTCGGGTTATCATAAGACAGGGTTGTACACATCCACTTGCTGAGAATATCTACGAGCACTACCTATATAACCTTGGAGTTTTGGTTGAAGTATAATTCACAAGTGGAGACAATGGAGATAATTATATGTTAAGAGAAGACTCACCATTAGAAAGAACATGATAATAATCTTCTCGTTTTTCTTTGGGGTCTATTGGGTCAACCAAGGATAATTTTGTGGACATGTGATATCTATCATAACCTAGACACATGGCCTCCCATGTAAGAATGTTTCCTTGAGCACTTCCCAAAGATTTTAATTTCTAAAACAGTTATTGACTGTACCTTTATGTAAGGTGCCATTGTGACGTGCTATCCAAGGTTGGGATGAGAGTCACAGTTGGTATATATATTTGTATCAAAACTCACAACATATGTGTTGTTGTATTTTGCACGACAATTGTAGTAATAAAGTTATAGTTATTTTCTGTGCCATGTATTTGGCAACTCAGAATAGGTTGGATGGATTGGACCTATTTTGGGGGTGTCACAGTTGGTATCAGAGATTAGGGATATGGTCTCTGGCGGAGATCGGGGAATAGAACTAGGAGGGGAGAGATGAGTAAATCATTCGCTAGTGTGTGTCCTACCTAAGCTTATTTGTTGGTCGGTCATAATATAGGGATATTATGTGATACGTTAATTTGTTTAATTAACCCTTATTTTATGACATTATTTAATAATGGCAGCTGAGAATGTTAACAATTGAGTGAATGAGACCTGGAGACACCTCTAATCACCAACCAGAATAATGTGATGTCAGGTGAAGAAGAAATTAGAGATATTCTTGTGGTGATGGAAGAATTAATAGTTGCACCCAAGCTAGTCGCAGAGGTAACAGCTAAGAGTGAGGAAGAAGAGGAACCTGAGGAGAATTTATTAGAAGATTTTTTTGATCGAAATGTACAACTGCAAGATCGTATTCGTGAGTTAGAAAAACAGGTTGAAGAACGACAAGCGGTCGTGGAGCAAAGGAATGCAACAATTCAAAATTGTATTACCCGATATGTGATGCTTGAATAGAAGCACTCTTTGGCAGAGTGTAAGATATTAAAGCTGGAATCTGAGAATTCAAATATCAGGGATCAGCTGAAAGAAGAAACAACTAAACGAGTGAGAATGAAGGATGCATGGCTAAAAGCCGCACGACGTGTTGCTATTGTAGAAAGAGACGTCCGATCCAAAATGACTAAAATGGATTATGTGTATTTCTCTTTTTGGACATCAATTGGGAGAACCCAACATCGAGTTTTGAATTACCCTATATAGAGCGTTCAACCTCAATTAGATATGGATCGAAGATTGATGATTCAGATCATGAATCAAGAGTACGACGAAGCAGTTGAGGGTGGAATATTTCCTATAGAAAAGTCAATTCCAACGGTAGTGATGACACCAAATGCTGCCCCAGACAAGTTAAAGCCGGGTAGTTAAAGGGAGAGTGGTTGTCATGACTTCCCAACAAGTGAGGAACTCAAATGAAGTTATCACGGGAAATGAGTAATGGAGAAATCATGATGACCGGGGAAATAGAATCTGAAATGAAAGCAAGGTATTCTCAACTCTTCAAAATACCAGGTACGTATGTAAATTTCGGGGACGAAATTTCATAAGGAGGGGAGATTGTAAGACCCCGAATTTTATGAAATAAAAGTATTCAATTTTTCTTTTTTTTCTTATAATTACTATTCAGTAAATGGTTAAATTGATAAAAGGTTAAAGTAAAGTTAAGGGTGATATATGAATTTTTTTCAAAATAAACAAGTGACTATAAAATACTCATTGTTGTCGGGGACTATTCGTTTGGTCGTGGAATATTCTTGTTGTCGAGGAATATTCGTACGATGACAGTCATTTGTGGGCCCCATAACAGAATAACTGTCGGATGAAGAAAATGAAAATTTTGAGTTTTTATAAATAACAGCGTAATCGTTACCATTAAACACTATTGGAATACCCGGTCGTTGAAATGCAGTAATACGCGTGGTTGCACAGCAGGACACGGTATTACATAGTATTTTTGAATTATTGATTCTTACGTAAGAAGGCACTACTCAATAATTGTTACAGTAATTACTGTTCAATATTTTATTTTATTAATTCAATAATTGTTGCGTTGATAATTTATATTATTGTTGTTTCAATAATTGTCACTGCACAGTATTTCCCATTATCAGATCAATAATTCATATTATTTGAATAATATTATTAGATAGCATTATTGGCAATATCTAGAAAGTTCTGTCTAAGGAGAAGTTTGGTCACCTAATTGCGCGCCACTAAGGAGAAATCCTTATCGGAAAGCCCTCTCTTTCCTAGGAACGACCTGGTTGTCATAATTGTGATTCTTTAATATTATTTGTGAATAATTAATTATTGTTTTATATGATAAGGAAATAATTATTTGATGCTGAAATAAATGATGGATTTATAAATGAAGGAATTAATGTTGAGGTGTTTTATCAGTATTTTATCGGATTGGAGGTATTAAAAAATAAAATCGGTGTTCTTAAAGCTCTATTGTGTGAGTTATAATTTTAATCTGACCATTGGATTGTTGTGATTTTTGAATATGTTATGCATATATAAGTTGAGTATGTGTCTACAAATTTTGAACCGTTAAAAATTAACGTATGATTTATTATGAATTTTAAGAGTTATTGAAAATCGTCCGTTTGTGAAATTCGGATATTTTCTGTTTGAAATTTGAAAAAACTTTATTCTACAAAATTGTAGAGAATTAAATTTCCAATGGAAAGGACATGAGATTCATATTTTTCTGATAAAAGGGCTATTTATTATGAATTATTGAAGTTTCAAAAATTAAAATATTTTTATTAATAGTTTGGGTGGGACCCACTTTTGGTTGGTGTAGAAAACATGTGCTGAATTGGTGGGCCCCACTAGAGATGGCTGATTATTTGGGCAAAGATGGTGGGCGTAGAATTTTTTTAATAAAATATTAATTTATTAAATTTTAGTCTCTTATGGCGTTCTAGCATTTTCCTATAAATAGGGTGTTTAGTTAGAATTGAAAATCACACCAGAAATATAAGTTTTCTCTCTATATATATTATCGAGCGTATTTTATGAGTATTTAGATACTTTGAGAATTGCTATTCAGTGCAAATTTCCTTCGACTTTACATCCGATATTCTAGTCAGAAATACGGCTCTTTTGAGGTAAGGGATTGTAAGGGTTATTATGTTTTTCAGTATCGTAATTTTTCTGACCCTCAAAAATTTTGGAAAAATTTAAAATGATAATTTGATGTGTTTTCTAGATTGTGTCCAAAAATAGCGATTTTTTGATGTATAGATTAGTAGTTATGAATTTTATGGAAAAAGATTATTTTAAAAGTAAACCCTTATAACTCCTTGTGGTTAACTCCAAAATTTATAAAATTTTAATTGGGAGTTCATGTGTATAACAGCAGTATACTCTGTAAATTTTAGAATTTTTGGACAAAAGTACAGTTTATGATAAATGTCTAAATATTGGCAGTTTTGGGCATATGAAAAATAGTAAATGAATTTTAAAAATTTCGAAAAAAATATATGTTCAATATGGGACTATATTCTTCTAAATCCTAGAAAAGAAAATTTTTTGGTACTGATTTAGTATTTTTCATGAAAATAAACTAATTATGAGTAAATAAATTAAATATGTTATATGAAGTAAGAAAATAGAAAAATTGGATTTTATGGCTTGAGAATCCTATATAAGGTATATGCAGATTTTTTATGAGAGTTTTGATTATTGGTGATGAAATCTTATGAGTTTGACATTTTAGAATGATTAAATGCATTAATTACTAAAGTGTAAACAGTTAAGATAAATTGTTTATAAGTTTAAAAAATGATTAAAATATTGGTGTATTATTAATAATATTAGATTATGAGATTATTTAGTGATTTATAACATTTGGATTAAGGTATTATGAAATTAATGATTTAAAATATCATTTAATGATTAATAATAATAGTAAATAAATTTAATGTTATTATATAATGAATAATGTTATTATCTTCCTTGAAATATTATTTTCTGTTCAAATCATTTTTGATATAATATTATTCTTGAATTTTACTCCACAAAGCAGTATCATGTTGACAATTTAGATATTATTGAATTCTGGATAAATTAAATTGTTAAAGTTTTTAAAATTTATTCTTTATCTCATGTGATTGATTCTTTATATCATTGTCATGATCATCACGATTATATTATGATGAAAGTCATCTTTGGCCCGTAGTGCATAGATGGACTGTTGTTTATTGGATTTATAGTTGTATGCCTTTGGCTTGTAGTGCAAAGAAGAACTGTTGAGTGATATCTTTGGCATGTAGTGCAAAGATGACATGTTGTTAAATATCTTTGGCCTGTAGTACAAAGATGATCTGTTGTTGAATATCTTTGGCATGTAGTACAAAGATGACATGTTGTTGAATATCTTTGGGCAGTAGTGCAAAGATGAACTGTTGACGAATATCTTTGGCTATAGTGCAAAGATGAACTTACTAGTATGATTATGAACAGGAACTGTGATTTGGTATAACCATAATCTTTGATGTTTCAGGTAAATACAGGTGATAAAAATTATTTTTGTCCTAGATGAGAAGAGGAATTTAGAACAACAATTATGATTATGATTTATTTATATGATTGTGGACCAGAACTGTTGATTGATGTTATAAGGATAAAACATTATTGGTGGACTTTTAACATGGAGAAGATAATAGACTTTATGGTCTATTTGACTCTTCTAATGGATTGCTCGTTCCGCTGTAACTATGGTTGAAAAGTTTTATCATCTATCATATATTCTAAATCTCTGATTCATTACTGACGAAAGCTATTGATAATTTAATTATCTTTAGTCATAATATTCTTTACTGAGCTAGTTGTGCTCACCCTTTTGCTTCACAATTTCTTTCAGGTAATAAGAGTGAAGTTGGGTCGAGCGGGGGTAACAGGGGAATAGAACGATGATCTCTAGCTATGGACCATTTAGTAGTTATATTTGCTGAATCAAATAGGGGGAGGTGAACCCAACGTTGGAAGGGTGTTTTGCTACTATCATATAAGATGTCTAATGACCTACGACTTCGTGTTATCATAAGACAGGGTTGTGCACATCCACTTACTGAGTATATCTGCGAGCACTACCTATATAACTTTGGAGTTTGGTTGAAGTATAATTCACAAGTGGAGACAATGGAGATAATTATATGTCAAGAGAAGACTCACCATTGCAAAGAACATGATAGTAATCTTCTCGTTTTTCTTTGGGGTCTATTGGGTCAACTAAGGATAATTCTATGGACATATGATATCTATCATAACCTAGACGCATGGCCTCCCATGTACGAAGGTTTCCTTGAGCACTTCCCAAAGATTTTAATTTCTAAAATAGTTATTGACTGTACCTTTATGTAAGGTGTCATTGTGACGTGCTATCCAAGGTTGGATGAGAGTCACAATTGGTATATATATTTGTATCAAAACTCACAACATATGTGTTGTTGTATTTTGCACGACAATTATAGTAATAAAGTTATAGTTATTTTCTGTACCATGTATTTGGCGACTCAGAATAGGTTAGATGGATTGGACCTATTTTGGGGGTGTCACAGTATGCATATATGTCAATCATGTATGATGATAAAGCATATACTTTGTAATTAATCTTATTGATTTATTAATAAAATAATTATTTATTAAAGGCATTTATTATCTACATGGTGTTATTTTAATAATATGTGATAAACCCATAGATTTAAGCAATACTTTTAGAATCATGATGAGATCATGCTAATGAGATCTAAATTCTTAGATAGCTTAAAACTAAAATGTTCTCAATCAATGGATTACTAAAAAGGGGATTAGTAAATCTGGATAGATTGGTACATACGTTGCTTGCTTATTGGATGAGAACGATTGATCTCATGATCATTTTTGTGGAGACACTAAAGCAAGTATGCAGGTACTTATTGGAGAATAAGTTCACTGAACGTGACTTGCTAAGGAATACCTAATGGAGTTTTACTTGTCTGTTAATAGGAATTCCTGTAGAGATAGTAGTACAAATGATCCTTAGACTTGAGATCATCATAGCATCTTATATATAATGAATTACACTTTGACTTATTCCTTAAGACCCTAAGAGTATATCAAAGGGTATGTTTGGGTGTAATAAGTTATATATGGAGATAATGAATTATCAATAAAGAATCTACCACTTCTAGTAAAAAAAGAGAAATGTCCTATGTGATTCGATAAACGACAACTCAGGAATCCTTGCCCAATGTGGAATGAAATTAGAAAGTAATTTCTAATTTGCATTCATTAGGAGTTGTACATTTAGGAATCGAAATACATATAATTAAATAAAATAAGACTTGACAGTAATTTCATGTCTTATATTTAATTGGAACATTGTATGGTGGAAGGATTGAATTGTACGGTAACTATTTACTCAAAGGTTCTTTTATGATTAATGTTAAAATCTATATTATCTAGAAAGTCGTTGATCGCTAGGGAGGCTTATCCCTATTGTAGAATAAATATTATTTATTTAAATAAATTAATATTTTAATTTATTTATTTAAATAAGATTAGAATTGTTCTAATTGATTTATTCATAACTGGTTTAATATGGAGAATCTAAAGGGTCACATCATAAAAGAAAAAATAATTATTTAAGAAGTTAATGGCATAATCATAATAATATGTTAAGTATATTTAATTTAATCTATGGTGATAGAATAAATTAAATAGCTTAATATTTATTATTTAATATTTTGGAAATATTAAATATAAATTAATAAGAGGAGTCTTATTAATATTATTACTATTATTATTATTTTAATTTCTAAAAGAGTTTAGGAATTAATTTAATATAAGTACTCTCATTTATTCCTAATAGGATTAGGAGGCAAAATTAGTTAACGGAGTTTAATTAATTATCCCTAATAAGATTAAGGAGCCCAATTAATTAAAAAAGTTTAATTAAATAAATAATACCTTATTATATTAAAATAGGGTTACCTGATATCTTTATAAGAGGAGTCTTATATCAGATATCAGATATAGGTAATTTCAATAATTGGAGAGTACGCCCATTTTTCTATAGAGATAGGAAAAACTAGGGTTTGAGCCAATACACCCTTCTTCTTGAATATTCTTTTTCCTTGGTGGATCACCTCTACAGGTCATACACTTAGGTGGCTAACATTGATCAAAGGAAGAAATCTACCCGGAGATTCAAGGAGATCGCGAAGAGTAGGAGTTGAACTCGTACTTGTGGAAGCTCGTATCTACAAGGGTATGACTCCATAACTTCTTGTATTTTGTTTTAATTAATAATATGCATAAAGGATGATCCGGGTAATTGGTTTGTAAAAATTTTTAAAATCTGATTTTATTTTGCTTTCGCTAATTTTGCAATTTGATTGCTACTTTGAGTTGCACAAAACCTTACATACTACCGATCCTATTGAAGCGCAAACTTGGATTAAAGAGATGGAGAAGGTGTTCACCATTGCTCATGTGGGTGAAGATCAGAAGACTGCATTCGTTACGTACATGATAAAGGGTGAAGCAAACTACTGGTGGGAAGCTAATCAGTAAAGGGCTGGAGAAGAAGTTATAACCTGGGAAAGGTTTAAGACTATGTTCTTCGAGAATTATTTCCCGAAGAGCATGAAGAATCAGATGGAGGTTAAGTCTCTAGAACTAAAACAAGGGGATATGACAGTAGCGTAGTACGCGGCCAAGTTCAACGAGCTCACAAGATCCGTAACGCATCAAGTAGACACCGAAGAGAGGAAAGTCCGACGTTTTAAAATAGGATTAAAGCCTTGGTTGTTTAATAAGGTATCGGTCCTTCAAATCAACTCGTTCGCCACATTGTTTGTGACGACCCAAGAATTTAGAAAATTATTTAAATCTTAAATTATTGAATAAAGGTTAAATAATAAACCTAGACTAAAAATAAGTGTATGGATTTGACATTTCTGAAAAAGAAATTTTTGGATTTAAAAATCTTTGTGGTGAATTATTCAGGATTAAGTATATAAGTGTATATGTTCTGTGTATATGGTTGTATATAAGTACAGTATGTGGTTAAGGGTCAGAGGTTGACCAAATAAACTATATCAGTGGCAAACCCTAATATTATATTAAGAACGTCATCGTTCAGTTAGAAAAATCTTACGATTTATAAGAAACCCTAGAAATCGGTTTTGGAAACCCTAATTTCAGTTCCGGGAATTTGAAACCCTAATTCGGATATTAAAATTCTAATTTGGGAATTTAAATGCTATGTATAAGGTTATGTATTTTAATTACAAACCTAATTAGGGATAACCCTAATGATTAATTATATTTTTAATAATTTAGAAACCATAATTCTTGGGTTATAAACCCTAATGCATGATTATGAAACCTAATTGCTAAATTATTAATTTTAATTAGGAAATATTAAATCTAAAAAATTAAATTTCAAATATTTAAACCCTAAGGGTCAAACCCTAAACTCTAAGGGTTAAACTCTAAACCCTAAGGGTTTGGATAATTTACAAGTATGCCATTAAAACAAAAAAATCAAAATGTACAAATTGCCCTTTTGTGCATTATTGGAGGAGACATGAGAATCTTGCCAAGATATTGGGTGATTGACCAAATCTAGCTACCCTATATGGCTGAGTTCAGCAACTATTAGCCCTCATACCAACCATTTCATTTGCATTTAAGTTTATAAAATAATTGAAGAAAGAGAAAGTTCAAAAACTTTACTAAATTGCTATCAAACTCTCAATCAACCCTTTCTCTCTCTAGACCCACGAAATTCTGAAGTGATTCAATCCCTTATTTGATCTATAGCTTTCCATAAGCAGATTCAAAAGTCAGAATCATGGATATCAAAGCTTAGAAAAGGTATAAACCTTAAATTCTGTAAACCATGTTGTTTGATGTTGTTTGTTGTTTAAAGTTATGTTAGAGGGTGTCTTTTAATGATCTGGGTTGTTGGATCATGGATCCATAACACTTAGATGCATGAAATAGAAGTTTTGAAAAATCTGGAAAAAGGTTGAAAAGTAGCCTGACAACCGAAAGTCAGAGCCTTTAGATTCTTTTCTGTTAATGTTTTTAGTGTTATAAAGTTTTGTATTTGTAGTATGTTGTAAGGTCTTGGATCTGGAACTTACATCATGGTCAGATCATGTCTAGAACTCAAGTTATGAGTGGTCAAAGTGAGTTGACCGATCAGAAATTCTGAGTTTCTGGGCAACCCAGAAACCCAAAAGTGACAGTCACTTTTGACGGTTTAGATCTCACTGATTTTACGTGTTTTTGTCATGTTGTTGGTTGAAGATTATAGTCTGACATGAGAGCTACACTTTCAAACCTTTAGATCATTTAGATCCATATCAGAATCGAAGATTTGACCAGTCAAACAACCGTTGACCAACTCGCTAGATGAAAATTTTTGGGAAACTCGGATCTTCAAGAACCGTTTCCTGACCCCTACGTTGACCAGCCTTGATCTTCTTGGTGTGATGATGATATGATGATACGTTGTTATAGAATTCTTCCCTGACATCCCTACTACAAGGCTGAACTCTTAAATCACATAAACCGAGCCTAGAAAGCTAAGTTTTAAAGCTTCAAAATAGATACCTCGACTGTTCTTCAATTTCTAGAAAACCCAGAAATTGACGAACATGTCTGACATCAATTTGGAGAGCCTAGATCTCTCTGATATGTTGATTAATGACCATGAATTGAGTTTGTGGTTGTAGTACTACATCAGTACTACAATCATAACACCATTAGCTGCCCAGAAATCAACAAGAACACTGATTAAATGTAGGTCAAAGTAAACACCCTGTAGTCTGGCATGCGTTTCTGAGTTTGTTGAAGAACAGCTCAAGAACACCTATAGTGACAGTTTCGTCGCTATATGGCCCTTTAGCTACAGTTAGTTTCTAAAAATAATTATTTTATTTATTAAATAGATAAAAATGATTTATAATTATTAAAAATACAAAATAAATTCTTAAAAATTATTTTAAAGCTTGAAAATTAGTTTTTAACTATTTTGAGTATATTTCATAAATATTTAATATTTTTAGAATATAAATGGTATTTAATTTATTTAATTATAATATTAAATAAATTATTTAAAAATAATTTTAATACATAAAAAATCATGAAAAATTATATTATGGTATAAGAAAATATTTTAAATTATTTTTAATAACTTTTAATATTTTGTGATGAATTTTATTAATTAATTAAAATTAATGATAGTTAATTTATTTAATAAATATATTAAATAAATTGTGAAAAAAAATAGAATTAATGTTTTATAAATCATATAAAAATTATTTAAGTATTATAAAAATATTTTAAGTTATAAAATATAACTTTTAATATTTTGTCATGAAAATATTAATATTTTAATATTAATAGTAATTATCGGATAATGAATTTAATTGTTTAAAAATCATATAAAGGTGATTTTAAGGTATTAAAAATACTTTGTGATATTATAAATAAATTATAATATTATGATATGTATTTCATTAATATTTAATATTAAATAAATATTAATGATAATGGAATTATGAGGTATTTAAATCATTTAAATACGAGTTTAATGATTGAAAAATCATGATAAATAGTAATAATTACTTGAAAATTATTACGAGCTTAGGAAAATTATTTTGACTGATATTAAAATTACCTGAGATAATTGTTAAGCGTTTAGACAGAGTTTAATTGAACTTAAACTCGACGATTATCCGACTAGATTGTCGGGATGTCAGAATTGTACCGAACTCGATTCAGACTGTAAAAGTTTGACTTGAGGTTAAGTTTTATGTATTTTATAGACGGATAGGATTATGTGATAATATATTTAGGTTATTTTAAATACTGTGATGATATTATTCTAATGTGTAGATCGGTATTATTTATATTAGGTGTTCAGACAAAGCTTATTAAATTGCGTAACGATAATCAGCGGATCAGACAAGTTTTTCTTAACTCAACTTTGAGTTGTTTATTCATATATACTTGTGGTTAATCATTTCTGATTGTCATGTCTAAGAATTATTAAATCGCGCTCTGTGCATACTGCATGTATTATTCAGGTATGAAAGGCTAATCACCTTCATTACCATTCGGTCCTGATATATATATATATATATATATATATATATATATATATATATATATATATATATGTGTGTGTGTGTGTGTGTGTGTGTGTGTGTGTGTGTGTGTGTGTGTGTTCATGTTCAATGTTCGTTCAGCTATGTAAATTTTGTTCATGCTAGTTCGCAATTATATTGTAGAACTGTAGCCAGCTTTTATTTAATTCTTTCAATCATGATATATTCTTAATTTATTGAATTTAAACTTGTTGGACAAACTTATTGCTCTCCCTTGCTATATCATGATAAACATTGCAGATAAGGCGAATATGTTCGGATACAGGAAAGGTAAGACTAAGTTCAGCTTGGGATTTTATGTGCAGCTAAATTGTAATAGTATAGTATGATAATAATGTAATATGTTAGACATGTTATGAATTTTGTATATGTGAAGGTTACTTGACCTTGGAGAATAGTGTGTAAATGTATTGTATAAACAATTTATGTTTATATCTTCCGCAGATTGTAATAGTTTTAGAGTTAGCATACGAAGATCCGTGGTGATTTTGGACCCGAGTTTGGGGATGCTACATTGTTCGAGAAGGCGATCATTGCTGAGGGAGGTAGCAAGGCATTGAGCCAATACAATAAGAAAAAGAAGAATAAGAATACTGGGGGAGAAATTCGTGGAGGGAGTAGCAGTGGAGGAAGCAATCTAGGCAAGAGGAAATGGGATAACAACAACAACCACAACAATAACAACAACCGAAACATCAACTAGTTGGGAATTTATCAAGGAGGGTTAAAGAAAAGAAGTGAAGCTTGCTCGAAATGTAGCAAGAACCACTAAGGGGAGTGTTGGAAAAGGCACAGTGTCTGCTACAACTGCGGTCAGGAGGGTCATATTTCACCCAATTGCCTAAAAATAAAAAAGATCAAGGGATGTTTTGCTTGTTGCTCAACCAAGCATCAAATCAAGGACTGCCCAAAGAAGGGGAGCATCGGAGGAAGCAGTAATCAAGGGGGAAGCAAGTTGATGATTAGTGAACCAGTGCAACCCAACCAATCAACTGCCAGAACCTTTAATATGACTTTCCAGGACGTCGTAGTTGCAAAGGACGTGGTGTTAGGTATTATCCCAGTTAATAATATAAATGCTTACGTACTATTTGATTCAGGTGCTACCTGTTCCTTTGTCTCTGAAGATTTTGCTAGTCGATTAAATGAACCCCAAAAACGATTAGAGAATCCTTTGAACATAGAAATTGCGAATAAGAAAATAATCCCCGTAGAGTTCGTATACCGAAATTGTTGTGCAGAAATTAGGGGACATAAATTCAGTATAAACTTGATTCCTATAAAATTAGGAGAGTTTCACATAATAGTAGGAATGGATTGGTTGTATAACCATAAGGCGATGATTGATTGCCAAAAGAAATGTGTAAACCTTCATACTCCAAACCAGTCTAAGGTAGTGTTTTATGGTAGCTCGTCTCTTAGGCAATCGTGTTGTCTTACGATGATGTAGACTAAGAAATTGTCAAGGAAAGGATGTTTAAGTTATTTAGCCTATATTGTGGATACTTAGAGAAAGGGAGTGGAAATGAAAGATATATCAGTAGTGAAAGAATTTCAAGACGTGTTTCCAGACGATTTGCCTGGCCTTCCGCTAGACAGAAATCAAATTCGTAATAGATTTAGCATCGGGAACAACACCAATTTCAAAAGCTCCATATCGTATGGCACCGGTAAAAATGATGGAATTGATTATACAATTGAAAGAATTGCTAGATAAGGGTTATATTCAATCGAGTGTATCCTTGGGGAGCACCAATATTGTTTGTAAAGAAGAAGGATGGATCGATGAGACTCTATATCGACTACCGAGAGTTGAACATAGTGACGATTAAGAATAGATATCTGTTACAAAGGATAGACAACCTTTTCGATCAACTGAAGGGAGCGAAGTATTTTTTCAAGATAGATTTACGAATGGGTTATCATCAGTTGAAAATAGGAAAGGAGGACATACCAAAGACGGCGTTTCGAACCTGTTACGGACATTACGAATTTCTAGTGATGTCATTCGGGTTGACTAATACTCCGGTAACATTCATGGACTTGATGAACTGAGTTTTCAAGCCATACTTGGATTAGTTCGTAGTAGTATTTATCGACGACATTTTGATTTATTCAAAGACAAAGGAAGAGAACGCCGAACATCTGAAGATATTATTGGAAGCATTAAGAAAGGAAAAGATGTATGCAAAATGTTCGAAATGTGAATTTTGGATAGAGAAGGTTCAATTTTTAGGACACATGATAGACCAAAATAGAATTTCAGTGGATCCTACAAAAGTTGAGGCGGTGAGTAACTGGGAACAACCGAAGACGCCAACAGAAGTAAGAAGTTTGCTAAGGTTAGTTGGGTACAATCGAAGATTCATCCAAGATTTTTCTAAGATAGCGACCCCGTTAACCAACCTGACGAGGAAGACTGTGAAGTTCGTATGGACGAAAAAGTGTGAAGAAAGTTTCCAAGAATTGAAGAAAAGGTTGAGTGAGGCGCCAGTGTTATCCTTATTAGATGATACATGAGGATTTGTGGTGTATAATGATGCATCGCACAGAGGTCTTAGTTGTGTGCTAATGCAACATGGCAAGGTCATTGCGTATTCGTCACGACAATTAAAACATTACGAGAAGAGATACCCTACCCATGACTTGGAGTTAGCGGTGGTAGTATTTACGTTGAAGATTTGGAGACATTATTTGTTTGGAGAAAAATGTGAGATATATACAGACCACAAGAGTCTGAAATATATCTTCACACAGAAGGAGTTAAACATGCGACAAACGAGATGGTTAGAATTAATCAAGGATTACAATTGCGAAATACTTTACCACCCGAGAAAAGCAAACGTAGTAGCCGACGCTTTGATTAGAAAGGGAATGGAGAAATAATTCAAATTGACAACTCAGGAGGATTTAATAAGAGAAATGGAAAGGTTGGAAATAGAAGTGGAGGAACCGAAAAAAACATAAGGAAAATTATTCGTAATGGAAGCTCATCCGACGTTATTGGATAGAATAAAGGAAGCAGAAGAGAAAGATGAAGAATGTGAGAGGATAAGGAAGAGAATGGTAGAAAATGAAAGAGAAAAATTTAGATTGGATAAGGACGGTATAATAAGGTTCGAAGGTCGAGTGTGGGTGTCAGTCGTAACCAAATTAAGAGAGGAGATTTTGCACGAGGCACATAATACAACATATTTTGTTCACCTAAGAGGCACAAAAATGTACCGAGATCTTCGACAACACTTTTGGTGGCAAAATTTGAAACGAGAGGTTACAGAGTATGTTAGTAGATGTCTTACTTAACAAAGAGTCAAAGCATAACACCAGAGGCTAAGTGAACTACTGCAACCATTTGAAATATCAAAATGGAAATAGGAGCACATTATGATGGACTTCGTGGTTGGGTTTCCGATCACATAAAAGGGAAATGACGTAAGACCCCGAATTTTATGAAATGAAAGTATTCAATTTTCTTATAATTATTATTTTATTTAGTAAATTGTTAAATTGATAAAAGGTTAAAGTTAAGGGTGATATATGAAAATTTTGCAAAGTATGCAAGTTATCATAAAATATTCATTTGGTCGGGAAATATTCTTTTTATCGAAGAATATCCGTATAATGACACAATCATTGGTGGACCGCACAACGAAATAATTGTCGGAGTTAGAAAACGACAGAAATATCTTTTTTATAAAAATAACGGCGAAAGTTTTGTCGTTAAACTGTTGAAATACCTGGTGGTAAAAGTACAGTAATACGCGTGATTGCATAGTAGCACACGGTATTTTACAGTATCTTGAATTATTGATGCTTACGTGAGAAGTCACTCAGTTTTATTTAATTATTGTCACAGTAATTGTTGTATAGTATCTCTCATATTATTGATTCAATTATTGTCACAGTATCATCTGCACAATATTTTATATTATTAAATTAATAATTGAGACGAAAAAGTTATTCATGTTATTATTTGCATTATTGACGATGTCTAGAAAGTTCTGTCGAGGAAAGAGGTTTGGTCACCTAATTGCGCGCCAATAGGGAGAAATCCTTATTGAAAATCCCCTTCTTTCCTAGGAATGATCTGGTTGTTAAATATTGTGAGTTATAATATTAATGATGAATAAGTTCGTATTGATTAAAGATGAAATTATTGATAAAAATATTTCTAATGTGTTGGGATTATTAGTGTTAGTGAGGTTTGGTCACCTAGTTGCGCGCCAATAGGGAGAAAACATTATTGGAAAGTCTCCTCTTTTTTGAGAATGATATGGTTGTTAAATATTGTGAGTTATAATATTAATGATGAATAAGTTCGTGTTGATTAAAGATAAAATTATTGATAAAAATATTTCCAATGTGTTGGGATTATTAGTGTAAGTGGAAATCGACATTTATTTTGATAATAATTGATTTTTGGATGTTAAATTGACCAAACGGGCAATTAATCGGGTAAATGAACAATTAATTGCTATTAGTTCACATGCAAATTACTGTTGGTTCACATGTATGGAACTATTAATTCACATGCATATACTATTAGGGGAGGTAGTGTAAGATTGATAATACTTGCAGGACTAAATTAAAAATAGATGTATAGATGAAAGTACTATACTGTAATAATTCGAGTCCATAAACATGCAATTATCGAAACTATATTTTTCTATAAATAGAAGTTCATTCTTCTTTCATTCTCACCAATTCATTAAGACTTACAAGAGCAATTATAGAGAGAAAAGCTATAGAAAGAAAGAAGAATAGTATTCTGCTACTTTACTATTGCAGTATCCAGCCTTCTACTAAAGTAAGGGATGTTATTTATGTGACGGCCCCAAATCCGGGTTACCTGACCCCCGAGTTTGGTGTTCACGATCCACAATATAATACCATCTAACTACCCATTCATATAGAAATAGTAATACATAAGTCCTTAACAGAGATTGTTAATACATTAGTCCCAGGTTCTCTAACCTTAGCACTACAGACATACCCTTTAGATATACAAAAAGGCTTTGCAATACAACATAATAATAATAAAGTTCATTATTTTACTCCAGCATTTTGCCTTTGCCTTTGTTCTTCTTCGATCTGCTGGCCTCTTCGTTCCTAACTGAAATATTTTATTTAGCAAGGGTGAGCAACAAGTTTGTCCCGCAAGTTAAGACATACAGTAAATGTATATGAATAAATAACAAGTCTTCTCGCATTCTATACAACAATAATCTAAATATGAAAGAGTACAACGCTTTCAAGGTTTTCTACGATATTCAAATGAATAATCAAGAATTAATTCTACGAAATAGCAAAGTGGAATGTTTTCCAGATTTATGCTGAGCGATCCGTTGGATCTTGAACTTCTCTTCTCGGGTATATATTAAAGTTTTACTTTGACATATACGTAGGTGTATCAGATAACCATAAAGATTAAATCATACCCTCTGCAAGTACTTAGAGCCGGCCAACTCCTTGTACCCAATATTATGCATAATACTTAAGTCGCGCGCAATGGTCGAATATACGACTAAAAATGTTCTATTTATATAAAAGATTGTTCTTCTCAATCTCAGAATTAAGATTTAATTTAACAACGAAATTCAATGATTTCAATTTCTATTTACTTATCGATCTTGCCGAAATAATTGGCATCGATCTGTCAATAACAATTGAATTCTCTTCTCGAATTTATCAAGTTCTAACAAATATTCGTCCAGCCAGAATAATTAGCTAAGACATTTCTCAACATAATTTGACAATAAACAGAAATTATCTGTAATGTCAATATTAGCTTCTATAGATATGAATATCCAACAACAGTTATTCTACGAATATATATTTTTCGAATCAATAATTCAATTTGAATTATTAAACATGCACTAACTGTGAATAATCAACAATAAATTCTTGAACGTGGTATAATTAACAATAATTAACCACTATAATAATTGAATGAATATAACTCAAGGTTGAGTTAGGAAACTTGCCTCTTCCGCTGTTTACAGCTACACAATAAACTTAAATGCGTTCATAAGACCTATAATCAATAATATCGGTCTCACAATTAGCACCATAATTTATAACACATAACACTGTAATTCACAGTCAATCTTCTCCTAGACACATTACCACATAGCCACATCAATGTTTATAACCTATATAAACATTTAACAAGTGTAACTAATTCGGTCTGGTTGGACTTCGGTCTCAACTTGGTGTTCTGGTCACCCTATCTAACAATTAATATAGTTATTGTCAATTAAATTTGATTTCAAAGCTTCAATATTATTTTAGATAAGTCAAATATCGTTTATAATATTTTTCGGAAACTTTTAATAATTTATAAATAATTATTATAATTTATAATAATTTTTAAACACTTAAATCATTTTTAAATGATTTAATTATCAAATAATCGTATCATCATTAATATTTAATAATATAAAAATATTAATGACATACTTGTCAAAATATTAAAGTTATTTTTAATAACTTAAAATATTTTTAAATCATCAATATTCCACTTAAATGATTTTTAAAATAATTAAAATCATTTTTAAATCATCACCATTAATATTTCAATATTAATTAAATTATCACCCAAATATTAAAAGTCATTAATTATAACTTAAAATATTTTTAAATTATTTTTCTCATTTTTAAATTAATAAAACTATTTTTAATTCATTTATTTAATATAATAATTAAATAAATCTAATATCATTAATATTAATTTATTAATGAGAATTCTCCAAAAATATTGAAAATAATATTTTATAATTCAAACTATTTTCTAACACTTTATTTTCATTTAAAATGATTTTTAAATCATTGAAATCATTTTTATCTTATTTATTTAATTTATTAATTAAATAAATCTAATATCATTCATATTAACTTATTAATGAAAATTCTCTAAAAATATTAAAAGTCACATTTTATAGTTCAAAATATTTTTAAATACTTTATTCTTATTTAAAATGATTTTTCATAATATTAAATTATTTTCCTCTAATTTATTTAATACACTAATTAAATAAATTAAATACCTTTAATATTTAAATAATTATAAATATTAAAGAAAAATATTCCAATTGGTCAAAAATTATTTTTCATAATTTAAAATAATTTTTAAAACTATTTTTAATAATTTTTTTAATTTATTTCTATTTTAAAGTATTTTTCAGAAAATCAAAAAATAAAATAAATAGAAACCATTGCTGAAGCCTTTAGCGACACTTGTCTGTCGTATTAGGTGTTCTTGAGCTCAAGAACACTGTTAGACCCGAGTTCAAGCTTACTCGTTTGATCACTTAAAACATCCAATCCAAAGCGTTTCTAGGCTAACTGAAACTTTAATCATGTAGTGGACGTGTAATACTACATTTACCAATCGACAACTCGATCATAAAACATCAGATCATGAAATTCTGGCCATCCTAAGTCACTGTCAGACGTAACCTGAGTTTTCCAGAAACCCAGGCAGTTCGACCTGGTACTATCCAGTCCAAATTTATCTAGGTTATGATCAGTGTTTTTGTGGTCTTATGATTCATACATGTAGTATTCATGACAAGGAACAACGAGATGTCAATATCTCAGTCCAAAAACATCAAAATCTCCATATTCAATCTGGTCAAAGGTTGTCAGAAAGTTCGTTCTTACAGTTTCTGGGTTTTTCGAAAACTATGTCCGTGACCAAATGGCTAGGTTTGACCATTAATTGCATTCCATATGTTTATGAGATAAGAGATCTTAAAGCATGAATCTATTGTCCACATAACCAGCTACAAATAGGTTACTACAACAACATCATAACACTAAAAACCTGATAGATCTGGAAGCTTGAAATCATTGTCAGACGCTGATCATGTATTTCTGGGTTACCCAGATTATACTCGGTCATGCCCGGTCAACAGGTTTTGACCGATTATAACATCAAATCGAGACATCTAATGGCTATACTACCACTTGCGGATGAAAGACCTCATACCAGACTACCAATCCAAAAGATCAAACAACAAAAAGCATAAACAAGCAATGATCTATGGCCACTGACATTAGGTTGTCAGACCACTTTTTGAGCTCAAGAACAGTTTTGAAAAATCATCATTTTAAGGCAGTTTGATGTTATGGATTCATGATAGATCATCATAGATCTTCATAAAACATCCATTAGCAAGATTCTAAACATAAAAACACAAAATTCGACTAAGCATACAAGATCAAAATAGGTTAGGGCTCTTATACCTTCTTGATTCCGATCTTTGATCTATGTTTTGCTTAACTATTTTTGGTGTTTTAGTAACTGATTATATAACTGAGGGACTTAAAGAATTCGGAGGTTTGAAGAGAGGAAAAGTTGTTGAGAGCTTGTGTACAAAATGACTAAGTTTAGTATACTTTCTCTCTCTTAAATCTATATATATTGTGATATGCTGCTAGATCTGATCTTGCTGTCAATTGGAGGCTGTTTGGCTGAGATTTTTAATGTCACAAAGTCAAGGCATTAGGTTACCAACTAAAGTTGCTAGCAAATATAGCAAGTTAACTAATTAAAGAAAATGAAAAAGGGCATTTTGGTCTTTAGCAAATTAAATTTAATGGCATTCTTGACAATTGCATAAACCCATAGGGTTTAACCCTAAGGTTCTAACCCTTAGGTTTTAAAAACTCTAATTCTAGAATTTTTTAATTAGTGTTTAAAAATAGAAAAATTAAGAATTTCGGAAATGTAATTATGATTTTAAATAGAAATTAACATTTCTAGAGTATAATTAGGGCTTCCTAATTATATTAACACACACTAATCACTTTAGGCTTGCTAATTAGGATTAGGGTTTCCTAATTAGGGTTTAGGATTCCCGAATTTAAAATTAGGGTTTCCCAGCTTTTGATTAGGGTTTCTAACGGTACGTTCACTACTGCAAAACAGTAAATATATAACGCGAAAAAAACGTTGTGGTTTCAGTCAGAAAAACGTCGTGGTTAAGGGTGTTATCTATTTGACACCCTTACACAACGTTTTTAAAACGTTGTAGTTAAGCACATTACATAACGTTTTTAAGAAAAAAACGTTGTAGATTTTTTTTCCATAAATTACCAGATGCTTAAAAACGTTGTAGAAGGTATGATTCCACAACGTTTTCTGGATAAAAACGTTGTAGTTTAATATATCAGACAACGTTTTTAACCAATTTATACAACATTTTTAAAATGTTGTAGATAAAGAAAAAAAAAGATTGTGGTTCACCTATATTATCAATGCACCTGCAATATGCTAATGCCATGATATATAGCTAAAAGGTCTAAATTCTCATTTAAATTTAAAGCCAAAATGTATCAACTATTCAAAATACATCCCAATAATATCATTCGTTTACAGTTTCAAATTACTCCATCCACAAAATATACCAAACTAGCCATAAAATTAAGTTGTGGAGAACTACCTAAGTTGTGGTGCACTACCTACCTAAGCTGTCGATCTTGGTCAAGAGCTCAGCAAACTTGACAGCAATGTGAGAGGTGTGGCAATCAAGAACTGGGGCATATCCATTTCCAATCTGTCCAGGGAGGTTCATGATGATAACCTGAGATGTGAAGTTGGCAGCTCCCTTGGCTGGGTCATCCTTGGAGTTGGATGCAACATAACCACGATTGAGATCCTTGACTGCAACATTTAAATAGGTTTCACCCAGGCGTCATGAACATAGGAGGACTAGGTGTCATCATTCCAGTATTAAGAGCAGTACTGCAAGTTCAGAAACTAGATTTTGTCATCTTCCCAACTCAACAAAGTGAAATTCCAATTCAGATAAATGCAACAATTTAAACGTTCAGTATTTAGATCAATGCAACAATTTTGTGGTTTAAGTGTTGTCTATTTGGTACTTTGTACTAGTGCACCCATTTAATTGCAGCACCAAATAACAACCTGCATCCATGCCAATTTAATTGGTCAATGTCTATTTTTAATGAATTAGCAACACATTCACATGCATATTTATCACACAAAACAGGTACAAGATAAGATAATTCGGAAACAAAATGAAAAATATCCCGACTGAAACTTAACAGATCTTCATACTGATATGGTAGCTCATTCCTCACTCAATATTATTACCGAGGCCGAAAGAACTGATTAAGAATAAGTAGGCTCAGTGCATTGCGTAAAGAAGTGGCAAACAAAAGAATACAACATTGGCTATAACAGCAGCAGACAAGTTCTATAAAAATTCTCATTCATCCTCAGCAGATGAAGCAGATGAAGGAGAATTTGTATAAGCTCAAATCTAGTGTAGACAAAAAATAAAAAGTAGAATGTTAGTTTGAAACTGATTGGAAAGTATTGTAATGATTTGTACTGTTACATTACGAAAATCATAGCAGACAAGGAATCTTTTAGCCGAATCTCCAGTTATCTAACACTGACGGTCATGAAAATTAGAATTATACATTGCTATATATTTCAGCCATATAATAGTATTAATAAAGATTATTAAGTACAACTATGATGCATAAATATCAACAATTAGGTTGTTATTAGAATTAGGACCCACTATAGCCTATACTGATTAAGGTGTGAGTACATCAACATATTCTTTTTTTAACTAGAATACTGGGTAAAAGCAATCAAAGAAAGAAACACAGTAGAGGGATTCGTTTTTATGTACTTACTGTCCAGCAAGAAAAGGAACACCCTTTCGAGCATTAGCAGGGATATCTCCCTGCAATCCTGGTATGATCTCAGTCATTGCTCTAACAATCTTATAATCTTCACTGTAGCTTTCATAGCAACGACCCCATCTTGGATCTGTACAAACCTTTTCATGAAATTAATATTAATAACTCACACCAGCTATCTTGGCCAGCGGTAATATTTCTTAATTTAAATTACTTACTGCAATACAAGGTGAAAAAACATAAGGAATGTCTGTGGCTCTAACTTCAAAAGCAGTTACAGCTCCAATCTTCTTGACTAGAATAGAGTCCCTGCTCACCAAAAAATTAATGACGTATAATTTTATCAGCATTGTAGAGTTGACCACAGCAGACAGTTGCAATTACTGACTGAAACCAGACTTGCACAATCTGCAAATTCCATGAGTTTGGTTTCTGCAAACAAAGTCTGGTTAGTAGAAGAAGAGTCGCAGGATCATAATCAATGTGTAAAAGAGAGTGCAAAATAAATAATTTTAAGAATCTAAAATTGCAAGGTTACCCCATATAGAGAGTACAAAGAATACAGACTAGAACATGCAGTGCCCATTAAGGATAGCCGATATGCTCTATTTGAAAGATTTCTGGGTATAAGTAGAAAGATTGCTAGCACAGCCACAACAAAGACCTACAAAAAAACAAGTATAAATAAGTCTTAACAAATATTCTTCAATCAAAAGGATCACAAATTTTCTCCTCATTCAACTCATTTGTACATAGTCACAAACATATTATGCCAAAAGATGGATCTCATTATACCCAATCTACGTTTCCAGCATCCCTGATTAGGGCGACCATAATGTGCAATGGCTCTCTTATACGAGGCTGCTTGATAATAAAGTTGAAGTTGATGGTATGAAATCAATCCAGAACGTAAGCTTTAAGGATTTTAAAAAGAAGTTAACTTTCCCAATTCAAATAATTAAAACAAAAGCCTGTCTGTCACCAGGTCATTCAAACATTTTGTCTACACGCTTATGTACATTCATATATGTATGCATTAAACAGTTTTTCGTACCCAAGCATTGATCGAAAATTGTATGGTTTGCCGATCCCAGCGCAAAGAAGTTGGAGTAGATGCTGCAGCTGAAGATGTCCCTGATGCTCTAGTAGTGGAGCCTACAGAACAAAATTAGGACTGAATAGAAACAGCACCAAGGGAGGTGAACTTAAACAGAGATGCATGCTATTATAAATACAAGGCAGAAATATCCAATTAAGAAGGATAGAGATGTCATCATTTTTTACCTGTTGATACTTAGTTGTCGGACTTCCACATCCAGATTTTGATGGGAGCAATGGTTTTTACCATTGGTAAAGCATCAGGACAACTTTCATTGTACATGAAAGATCTCCATAATTGTTCTCCAGTTGTGCTATAGTGTGAAAATCAAAGGAGAATCTCAAATGAGTCACAGATTTAAAAGCATGAAGAAATGATATGACACAAATTTCACCTGTCTATTATAATAGTTGTTGCAGAAGTTCCATCAATAGATATGGAAGCAATAAGAGCGCAAAAACTATTTAGAACATCTTCAAGAAGTGAGAAAAGTGTCATTTTCCATGAGCGAGCCCAATCCACTGTATCCTTGCTCTTTCTAACAATAAAAATAAGCAACAAAAAACAAATGTTAATAACATTTGAACTTCCAATCCAGTCAAAGCCGACAGAGAAAACCAACTAAACACAGCGTATGTGATCCAGTCAAGTAATTATTCATGTAAGGTTCACTTACATGACTCGGTTTAGAATTCAGAATTGTGAGCAATTTTAAATTTTTACAATTATTCACCAATCATTTAAAAAAAGAAAAAGAAAAAAAGCATAACAATTTTGAAGAGCAATAGTACCCAGTCGTGAACTACGCGAGCCTTCTTCAGCCCATAGGTGAGACTTGAATACATCCCAGCAGCCAAACCTTCAAAAGATGTTACCATTGCAGAGGAAATTGATCACAGTTTCCTCAACATTCAACAAAAATACTATTAGTGAAGGAACATAACCATAGTTAAATAGCTGAAACATCTAGCAAATTCCATCAAGTTCAAAGTGTAACTCCATGGACGAGCTTAATAACCATATATGCAGAAATCAATAGAGGGTTTATAAAAAATAGGATTAAACCCCCAAAATATTCACAAATCTTAGTATGATAAAACTAATAAACTTCAAATCAGCAGGATTAGATGAAAATGAGGTAATATCAAAAGGTATGGATGTTTCATATCTGCAATAATCTCATCCTCACAATATACATATAACTATTAAGCCTGCAAATTTTACTTCAAAATCCCAAAATTAACACAAATTTGACTTGCGATGGCAAGGTATTGGAAGCTAGGGTTCTTCCTATTTGACGAAGAGAAGAAATAAGATGAAGAGAATTACCTACATGCACCTTCTTCTTCTTGAGCGCTTGCTGGCTTATAGAGGGCAAGGTTACCTTCTGATTTGGGGTTGCGACTGACGGTTGATGAAGAGAGGAGAATATTTTGAGGGGCGGATAGATTAGAGCATAATCAGATAATGGAGTTAGGGTTTGAGTACTTCGAAAATGGGAAGGGAACAAATGAAGTAAAGTTTCCTGATACCTCCGTGTTTTTTTTACCCGACTGCACATAGCTCCGTGTTTTTCTTCCCTCCGTATTTTTTAACATAGACAACGCTTTTTCAAATTAAAAATTGTCCTTATAAATAGATAACGTTTTTTTATATGTATCTACAACGTTTTCTTAAAAAACGTTGTGAAAAAAACTACCACAACGTTTTTTATAAAAACGTTGTAGTTTAAGTGTTGTTTATTTGGTACTTTATAGTAGTGGTTAGGATTTTTAATCCTGAGATTAGGGTTTCTAATCTCTTATTAGGGTTTATAAATTTTAAACCTTATCCGATCAATCATTGATCAAAATCTCTATACAGTACAAACACGTACTTATCAAAATAATTATTTTAATTATATTTTCTATCGAATCACTTTTCAGAAATTAAGGTTAGGGTTTCTAAAGCTGTTAAGCACAACTCTACTCTAATTTTTCAGTCAACACACAAATTGACTAATACTCGAGACTGGTATCACAGATACACAGCACAATATTGATAATTAATAGTAATATTAATAAAAAAAATTTATTCGTAAATTTTGAATTATTCGAAATCTCGGGTTATCACATTCACCCTTCCTTAAAAGGATTCCGTCTTCGGAATCACCGCTTTCTTATTCTCTATAATCTTTTAAAGTTGTATCATCAATTCATTTTTTTTATCAATACAATATTCGTTTGTGTCTCAAATTCTAACCTGTGACTTAGATTTATACAAGAAAACAGTTCACAGAAATATCTGACTCATAATTCTCGCGTAATTAAATTTTTAAGCGAAATCGTTACCTGTTGCCACCTCCTGAGTAGCCACTGCATCTTGCGCCGTCATGCTAAATGTACGGGTCGTTGGTCTCCCTAGTTGTGCAGGTCCTATAATTGCCAAAGTTCCGCTACCAGGTCCCTTGTTGCCACTTTCCTTCTCAGTATTTCTCTTCGGACAATTTCGAACCAGATGATCAGTCGATCCGCACGCAAAGCAACCTTGTATCTTCTTCGGATTGGGACAATTGGGCGACATGTGTCCTTCTTGCCCACAGTTGTAACAAACTCCATTCTTCTTCAGGAAAACTCCAACATGGTTCTTTCCACAAGTTGTACATGGTTCCCTCCCTTTCCAATTCTCCTCTGTTTTATTAACCGACTGGGTATTCTCGCTCCACTTCCTCTTATTCGGGTTACTACCCCCACTTCTTCCGCCATCATTATTCTTCATCTTCTTCTCCTGATGAAATCGAGATGCAGCTTCGCTCCCTCCTTTAGCAATTAACGCTTTCTCCATCAAAGCCGCGAACATATTGATCTGTAATACCGCTACCTTGTTGAATATTCCCGGCATCAGTCCATTCTCAAATCTTCTCGCTTTTCTCGCCTCTGTGTCCACTTGATGAGGTACAAATCTAGCCAGCTCGTAGAATTTGGTAGCATATTCTGATACCGACATGTTCTCCTACTTCAATTCTAGAAATTTAACTTCCATCCTGGATTGCATACTCGGCGAAAAGTAGTTCTCAAAGAACAACTCTTTAAATCTAGTCCAAGTCACCACAGTTGTACCAGCTCTCGCTTGATTAGTCTCCCACCAGTAATTAGCTTCTCCCTTCATTAAGTATGTTGTAAAAGCTGTCTTTTGCTCTTCCGCTACCCTGGCGATAACGAATGCTTTCTCCATCTCTTTTACCCAAGTTTGGGCTTCAATCGGATATGTGGTTCCTTTGAATTCAGGCGATCCCACCACTTTAAAGTCTTTGAAGTTAGCCAATCTGTCAGCTGGCTATTCTCTCGCTCTTCCTCTTCCTGCTGGAGCTCTATTTCCCATAGCTTCGGCTATCATATTTGCAAAATTTTGCATCGGGTCAGCTTGACCTCCTTCATTATTTACCAATTGCTCTTCCTTTTGATTTCAATTTTGTAGTCTAGACGGCATGATCTGATTTAAATAAAAATCTTATATTAATTCTCTTTCTTTACACAAATTCTTAACACAATAAGAATTCAACACATAATCCTCATATAATCGCATATTTATTCAAATAGCACATAGTACATATAGTACTTAACACATTTACTATCTTTTTTTTTAAAATCATATCAGGATTAACAACACAACTTTACATAAAAAGTTGTAATTCTCCATTCACACATAGTTATTCCTAGTTCGTCAAACTTACCACACTTATGAGTTCAGGAACTTGCCACAATTATATGAGTGTATGAACTTATCCTAGTCAGACCTTTGGCGTCCATTCGCTGAGGGGTTCAAAATATTTCATATAATTATGAGTCATTAACTTACCATAAGTATGAGTTTTAAGAACACACAAATTAATCTTAATCTTATATTCATATAGAAAATAAAGATTTCATTCATACAAACATATTTATATACATATGTTTACACATCGTTCTCGATATTACAACACTTAATGTCATAATCTTCTACCAAAAGAAACTAACGCTCAAACTTAAGCTATCTACCGTCCACTCCCTTCACCAGTCATCTTCTTTATGGGACACTTGTTGAATCCATGACCCGTTCTCCCACATGAATAACACTTCCTCATGTTCGGCTTAGGAAAATATAGAGAATTATGTCCTTCATGCTTACAATTGAAGCACACGTTCTTCCTCAACATGCATTCTCTCGCGTGAGTCTTCCCACACTTGCTACAGGCTTGCTTCTTCTTCGGGTTTAAATTTTCAGAATTAGGGCCGTCGTTGTCCCTCTTCCTCTTTTTCTTGTCTTTCTACTGCTTGATTGTTCCTTCAAACGATCCACCACCTTCAATCTTCATCCTTTCCACCTACGCCTTCAGCTCGTTCAGTTCTTCAGTCATTTCGTGTAACGCTCGCTCCGTCTTTCATAACTCCTCCAAGAGAAACACTTTACTCCAGAGTTCTTGAACTTCTGCAGATTCATGATCTTTCTCTCCAACTTTAATCTTATTCTTTTTATCCACCCTAGCTTGCTCAGACTCTGCCTCTTCCTCACCACTCAGATACATCTCGGGATAATCGTCATGAACGCTCCCCAGATTGACCATAGGTTCATCTTCTCCCACCTTCTCAACTGATTCGCTTTGCACTGGCACCTCGACTTTTGGCACTGGTGCAACAACCGCTAGCATCTCTGCACTCATTTGATCTTTTTTGGACGTCTTACAATCAGTTTAAACAACTTGATTAGTACTTCACCAGTACAAAATTCTCATACTATGTGTCCACTTATCTCACTATTGATGCACTTCGGCAATCCCTCACTTAGAACTCTAAATGAGTTTTCTCTATTTCGCTTATGGTTATACTCCTAGGGTTTTCCCCCACCCCACTTAAGGTTTATAACCTACAGCTTTGATACCAACCTATGACGCCCTCAAATCTGGGTTACCTGACCCCCGAGTTTGGTGTTCACGATCCACAATATAATACCATCTAACTACCCATTCATATAGAAATAGTAATACATAAGTCCTTAACAGAGATTGTTAATACATTAGTCCCAGGTTCTCTAACCTTAACACTAAAGACATACCCTTTAGATATACAAAAAGGGTTTACAATACAACATAATAATAATAATGCTCATTATTCTACTCCAGCATTTTGCCTTTGCCTTGTTCTTCTTCGATCCGCTGGCCTCTTCGTTCCTAACTGAAATGTTTTATTTAGCAAGGGTGAGCAACAAGTTTGCCCCGCAAGTTAAGACATACAGTAAATGTATATGAATAAATAACAAGTCTTCTCGCATTCTATACAACAATAATCTGAATATGAAAGAGTACAACACTTTCAAGATTTTCTACGATATTCAAATGAATAATCAAGAATTAATTCTATAAAATAACAAAGTGGAATATTTTCCAGATTTATTGCTAAGCAATCCGTTGGATCTTGAACTTCTCTTCTCGGGTATATATTAAAGTTTTACTTTGACATATACGCATGTGTATCAGATAACCATAAAGATTAAATCATACCCCTCTGCAAGTACTTAGAGCCGGCCAACTCCTTGTACCCTATATTATGCATAATAATTAAGTCGCGCGTAATGGTCGAATATACGACTAAAAATGTTCCCTTTATATAAAAGGTTATTCTTCTCAGTCTCAGAATCAAGATTTGATTTAATAACGAAATTTAATGATTTCAATTTCTATTTACTTATCGATCTTACCGAAATAAATGGCATCGATCTATCAATAACAATTGAATTCTTTTCTCGAATTTATTAAGTTCTAACAAATGTTCGTCTAGCCAGAATAATTAGCTAAGACATTTCTCAACATAATTTGACAATAAACAGGAATTATCTGTACTGTCAATATTAGCTTCTACGGATATGAATATCCAACAACAGTTAGTCTACGAATATATATTTTTCGAATCAGTAATTCAATTTGAATTATTAAACATGCACTAACTACGAATAATCAACAATAAATTCTTGAACGTGGTATAATTAACAATAATTAACCACTATAATAATTGAATGAATATAACTCAAGGTTGAGTTAGGAAACTTGTCTCTTCCGCTGTTTACAGCTACACAATAAACTTATCTGCGTTCGTAAGACCTATAATCAATAATATCTGTCTCACAATTAGAACCATAATTTATAACACATAACACTGTAATTCACAGTCAATCTTCTCCTAGACACATTATCGCATAGCCACACCAGTGTTTATAACCTATATAAACACTTAACAAGTCTAACTAGTTCGGTCTGGTTGGACTTCGGTCTCATCTCAGTGTTCTGGTCAACCTATCCGACAATTAACACAGTTATTGTCAATTAAATTCGATTTCAAAGCTTCAATATTATTTTAGATAAGTCAAATATCGTTTGTAATATTTTTTTGGAAACTTTTAATAATTTATAAACAATTATTATAATTTATAATAATTTTTTTAAACACTTAAATTATTTTTAAATGATTTAATTATCAAATAATGTTATCATCATTAATATTTAATAATATAAAAATATTAATGACATACTTGTCAAAATATTAAAGTTATTTTTAATAACTTAAAATATTTTTAAATCATCAATATTCCACTTAAATAATTTTTAAAATAATTAAAATCATTTTTAAATCATCACCATTAATATTTCAATATTAATAAAATTATCACTCAAATATTAAAAGTCATTAATTATAACTTAAAATATTTTTAAATCATTTTTCTCATTTTTAAATGATTTTTAAATCAATAAAATTATTTTTAATTTATTTATTTAATATAATAATTAAATAAATCTAATATCATTAATATTAATTTATTAATGAGAATTCTCTAAAAATATTGAAAATAATATTTTATAATTCAAACTATTTTCTTACAATTTATTTTCATTTAAAATAATTTTTAAATCATTAAAATCATTTTAATCTTATTTATTTAATTTATTAATTAAATAAATCTAAATATCATTAAGGTTAATTTATTAATAAAAATTCTCTAAAAATATTAAAAGTCACATTTTATAACTCAAAATATTTTTAAATACTTTATTCTTATTTAAAATGATTTTTCATAATATTAAATTATTTTCCTCTAATTTATTTAATACACTAATTAAATAAATTAAATACCTTTAATATTTAAATAATTATATATATTAAAGAAAAATATTCCAATTGGTCAAAAAATATTTTTCATAATTTAAAATAATTTTTAAAACTATTTTTAATAATTTTTATAATTTATTTCTATTTTTAAGTATTTTTTGGAAAATCAGAAAATAAAATAAATAGAAACCGTCGCTGAAGCTTTAGCGACACTTGTCTGTCGTCTTAGGTGTTCTTGAACACAAGAACACTGTCAGACCCGAGTTCAAGCTTACTCGTTTGACCACTTAAAACATCTAATCCAAAGCGTTTCTAGGCTAACTGAAACTTTGATCATGTAATGGACATGTAATACTACATTTACCAATCGACAACTTGATCATAAAACATCAGATCATGAAATTCTGGCCATCCTAAGTCACTGTCAGACGTGACCTAGGTTGTCTAGAAACCCAGGCAGTTCGACCTGGTACTATCCAGACAAAATTTTTCTAGGTTCTGATCATTGTTTTTGTGGTCTTATGATTCATACATGTAGTATTCATGACAAAGAACAACGAGATGTCAGTATCTCATTCTAAAAACATCAAAATCTCCTGACTCAATCTGGTCAAAGGTTGTCAGAAAGATCGTTCTTACAGTTTCTGGGTTTTCCAGAAACTGTGTCTGTGACCAAATGGCTAGGTTTGACCATTAATTGCATTCCATATGTTTATGAGATAAGAGATCTTAAAGCATGAATCTATTGTCCACATAACAAGCTACAAATAGGTTACAACAACAACATCATAACACTAAAAACCTGACAGATTTGGAAGCTTGAAATCATTGTCAGAAGCTGATCATTTATTTCTAGGTTACGCAGATTATACTCGGTCATGCCCAGTCAACGGGTTTTGGCCGATTCTAACATCAAATCCAGACATCTAATGGCTATACTACCACTTGCAGATGAAAGACCTCATACCAGACTACCAATCCAAAAGATCAAACAACAAAAAGCATAAACGAGCAATGATCTGTGGCCACTGACATTAGGTTGTCAGACCACTTTTTGAGCTCAAGAACAGTTTTGAAAAATCATCATTTTAAGGCAGTTTGATGTTATGGATTCATGATAGATCATCATAGATCTTCATAAAACATCCATTAGCAAGATTCTAAACATAAAAACACAAAATTCGACTAAGCATACAAGATCAAAATAGGTTAGGGCTCTTATACCTTCTTGATTCTGATCTTTGATCTATGCTTTGCTTAACTATTTTTGGTGTTTTAGTAACTGATTATATGACTGAGGGACTTAAAGAATTCGGAGGTTTGAAGAGAGGAAAAGTTGTTGAGAGCTTGTGTACAAAATGACTAAGTTTAGTATACTTTCTCTCTCTTTAATCTATATATATTGTGATATGTTGCTAGATCTGATCTTGATGTCAATTGGAGGCTGTTTGGCTGAGATTTTTAATGTCACAACGTCAAGGCATTAGGTTACCAACTAAAGTTGCTAGCACATATTGCAAGTTAACTATTTGAAGCAAATGAAAAAGGGCATTTTGGTCTTTAGCAAAATAAATTTAATGGCATTCTTGACAATTGCACAAACCCTTAGGGTTTAACCCTAAGGTTCTAACCCTTAGGTTTTAAAAACTCTAATTCT
Organism: Panax notoginseng; assembly: GCA_016801055.1. Classification (NCBI taxonomy): domain Eukaryota; kingdom Viridiplantae; phylum Streptophyta; class Magnoliopsida; order Apiales; family Araliaceae; genus Panax; species Panax notoginseng. The sequence continues at coordinate 171,857,323 of CM029016.1, forward strand.
AGAATTTTTTAGTTAGGGTTTAAAAATAGAAAAATTAAGAATTTCGAAAATGTAATTATAGTTTTAAATAGAAATTAATGTTTCTAGAGTATAATTAGGGTTTCCTAATTATATTAACACATACTAATCACTTTTGGCTTGCTAATTAGGATTAGGGTTTCCTAATTAGGGTTTAGGATTTTCAAATTTAAAATTAGGGTTTCTCGACTTTTGATTAGGGTTTCTAATGGTACGTTAGGATTTCTAATCCTGAGATTAGGGTTTCTAATCTCTTATTAGGGTTTATAAATTTTAAACCTTATCCGATCAATCATTGATCAAAATCTCTATGCAGTACAAAGACGTACTTATCAAAATAATTATTTTAATTATATTTTCTATCGAATCCCTTTCCAAAAATTAAGATTAGGGTTTCTAAAGCTGTTAAGCACAGCTCTACTCTAATTTCTCAATCAACACACAAATTGACTAATACTCGAGACTGGCATCACAGATACACAGCACAATATTGATAATTAATAGTAATATTAATAAAAAAAAATTATTCGTAAATTTTGGATTATTCGAAATCCCGGGTTATCACAATTTATTTCTTATTCGTAAGGGATATTATTTTTGTTCAATATTCGTATGAAATAATATTTTCTTCCATTCTCTGTAGTATGTAAGTAATATTATTTCATTTCGTATCCCTAATTCTGCACTCATTTTGTAGAAGTATTGCTTCTATACTCCGTGAAATTAGTAGAATATCCTTGAAATTTGCGCTTCATCTAGTATCGTTTCACAAGGATATTTTTCTGAACATTCTTGTTAAATTTTAAGCTTTTCATGTCGGAGTACTATTCATGGGTACTATTCATTTATATGGCACTATTCATACGTACGGCACTATTCATACGTACGATACTATTCACGAAGTACTATTTATGGGTACTATTCACAAAATACTATGCACAAGATACTATTCACGAAGTACTAATTATGGGATACTATTCACAAAGTACTATTCACAAAGTAATATTCAAGGGGTACTATTCACTCGGGTACTATTCACCCGGGGTACTATTCATGACAAAAATTAATTTCTTTTCAGTCTAAATCATTTTTGATACAATATTATTCTTGAATTTTACTCCACAAAGCAGTACCATGTTGACAATTTGGATATTATTGAATTCTAGATAAATTGAATTATAAATCTTTAAAATTTATCATTTGCTTTCATTTAATTGAATTTTTATATCATTGTCATCATCATCATGCTTATATTGTGATGAAAGTCATCTTCGGTCAAGGGTGCAAAGATGAACTGTTGATTGGTATGATTATGACCAGGGATTATTCGGTGTAATCATGACCTGTAATGTTACAAATGATGTGGTAAAAGTCATCATTGGCCCGTAGTGCATTAGTGGACAGTTGTTGGTATGTTCACGACCATGCGTTCTATTCGGCCAAGGGTGCAAAGATGAATTATTGTTTGGCATGATCATGACCATTGGTGAAAACACGAATATCCTTGGCCCGTAGTGCATTGATAATTCGTGGTCGTGATACTAATGAATATCCTTGGCCCGTAGTGCATGGATAATTCAGTGATGTGAATTATTTATTAAGTTGAGTCTCAACGACAAAATTGATGATAAACTTTTTAAATTATAGAAGATAGTAGATATCATGCTCTACCAGAATCTTCTAATGGATTGTTATTTTCGCTGCAGTTGTTGATCTAAAACCTGTTGTCTATTGTATTTTATCAGTTGTTATACTGTTGAAGGCTAAGGATAATTTTTTTTGCATTATCTTAGTCATAATATTTCTTATTGGGCTAGTTGAGCTCACCCTTTTCTTTCACTGTTCTCTTTAGAAAATGAGAAAATAGCTGGGACTAGTCGGGAAATGGATTGACGGTCCAGATGGTTGTTTTACTAGTACTCAATATTGTTAGGTTTATAATATTCATGAATTCAATCAAATTACACAAAATAAGCGAAAGCATGAAAAATCAGAGTTTAAAAATTTTACAAACCATATACCCGGATCATCCTTTATGCATAATTATTAATTAAACGAAAAATAAAGGACGAGAATCATACCTTTGAAGATCCGAGCTTCCTCAGGTACAAGTTCACCTCCAAATCTTTTTCGTGTTTAACTTGAATCCACCGGGTTGGGTTCCTTCCTTTGATCAACGTTAGCCACCCAAGTGTTTGGCTTCTAGAGGTGATCCACCAGGGAAGAAGAAGTATTCAAGAAGAAGGGTATTTGGCAAAATCCTAGTTTTTCTATCTCTCATAGAAAAGAGCGTACTCTCCAAAAATTGGAATCACGTCTGTTATGTAAAAGGTTGTTCTTCTCAGTCTCAGAATCAAGATTTGATTTAACAACGAAATTCAATGATTTCAATTTCTATTTACTTATCGATCTTACTGAAATAAATGGCATCGATCTGTCAATAACAATTGAATTCTTTTCTCGAATTTATCAAGTTCTAACAAATGTTCGTCTAGCCAGAATAATTAGCTAAGACATTTCTCAACATAATTTAACAATAAATAGGAATTATCTGTACTGTCAATATTAGCTTCTACGGATATAAATATCCAACAACAGTTAGTCTACGAATATATATTTTCCGAATCAGTAATTCAATTTGAATTATTAAACATGCACTAACTGCGAATAATCAATAATAAATCCTTGAACGTGGTATAATTAACAATAATTAACCACTATAATAATTGAATAAATATAACTCAAGGTTGAGTTAGGAAACTTGTCTCTTCCGCTGTTTACAGCTACACAATAAACTTATATGCGTTCGTAAGACCTATAATCAATAATATCGGTCTCACAATTAGAACCATAATTTATAACACATAACACTGTAATTCACAGTCAATCTTCTCCTAGACGCATTATCACATAGCCACACCAGTGTTTATAACCTATATAAACACTTAACAAGTCTAACTAGTTCGGTCTGGTTGGACTTCGGTATCATCTCAGTGTTCTGGTCAACCTATCCGACAATTAACACAGTTATTGTCAATTAAATTTGATTTCAAAGCTTCAATATTATTTTAGATAAGTCAAATATTATTTATAATATTTTTTGGAAACTTGTAATAATTTATAAACAATTATTATAATTTATAATAATTTTTTAAACACTTAAATTATTTTTAAATAATTTAATTATCAAATAATCTTATCATCATTAATATTTAATAATATAAAAATATTAATGACATACTTGTCAAAATATTAAAGTTATTTTTAATAACTTAAAATATTTTTAAATCATCAATATTCCACTTAAATGATTTTTAAAATAATTAAAATTATTTTTAAATCATCACCATTAATATTTAAATATTAATAAAATTATCACCCAAATATTAAAAGTCATTAATTATAACTTAAAATATTTTTAAATTATTTTTCTCATTTTTAAATAATTTTTAAATCATTAAAATCATTTTAATCTTATTTATTTAATTTATTAATTAAATAAATCTAAATATCATTAAGGTTAATTTATTAATAAAAATTCTCTAAAAATATTAAAAGTCATATTTTATAACTCAAAATATTTTTAAATACTTTATTCTTATTTAAAATGATTTTTCATAATATTAAATTATTTTTCTCTAATTTATTTAATACACTAATTAAATAAATTAAATACCTTTAGTATTTAAATAATTATATATATTAAAGAAAAATATTCCAATTGGTCAAAAAATATTTTTCATAATTTCAAATAATTTTTAAAACTATTTTTAATAATTTTATAATTTATTTCTATTTTTAAGTATTTTTTGGAAAATCAGAAAATAAAATAAATAGAAACCGTCGCTGAAGCTTTAGCGACACTTGTCTGTCGTCTTAGGTGTTCTTGAACACAAGAACACTGTCAGACCCGAGTTCAAGCTTACTCGTTTGACCACTTAAAACATCTAATCCAAAGCGTTTCTAGGCTAACTGAAACTTTGATCATGTAATGGACATGTAATACTACATTTACCAATCGACAACTTGATCATAAAACATCAGATCATGAAATTCTGGCCATCCTAAGTCACTGTCAGACGTGACCTAGGTTGTCTAGAAACCCAGGCAGTTCGACCTGGTACTATCCAGACCAAATTTTTCTAGGTTCTGATCATTGTTTTTGTGGTCTTATGATTCATACATGTAGTATTCATGACAAGGAACAACGAGATGTCAATATCTCATTCTAAAAACATCAAAATCTCCTGATTCAATCTGGTCAAAAGGTTGTCAGAAAGTTCATTCTTACAGTTTCTGGGTTTTCCAGAAACTGTGTCTGTGACCAAAACCTAACAGATCTGGAAGCTTGAAATCATTGTCAGAAGCAGATCATGTATTTCTAGGTTACGCAGATTATACTCGGTCATGCCCAACGGGTTTTGACCGATTATAACATCAAATCCAGACATCTAATGGCTATATTACCGCTTGCAGATGAAAGACCTCATACCAGACTACCAATCCAAAAGATTAAATAACAAAAAGCATAAACGAGCAATGATCTGTGGCCACTGACATTAGGTTGTCAGACCACTTTTTGAGCTCAAGAACAGTTTTGAAAAATCATCATTTTAAGGCAGTTTGATGTTATGGATTCATGATAGATCATCATAGATCTTCATAAAACATCCATTAGCAAGATTCTAAACATAAAAACATAAAATTCGACTAAGCATACAAGATCAAAATAGGTTAGGGCTCTTATACCTTCTTGATTCCGATCTTTGATATATGCTTTGCTTAACTATTTTTGGTGTTTTAGTAACTGATTATTTGACTGAGGGACTTAAAGAATTCGGAGGTTTGAAGAGAGGAAAAGTTGTTGAGAGCTTGTGTACAAAATGACTAAGTTTAGTATACTTTCTCTCTCTTAAATCTATATATATTGTGATATGTTGCTAGATCTGATCTTGATGTCAATTGGAGGCTGTTTGGCTGAGATTTTTAATGTCACAAAGTCAAGGCATTAGGTTACCAACTAAAGTTGCTAGCAAACATTGCAAGTTAACTATTTGAAGAAAATGAAAAAGGGCATTTTGGTCTTTAGCAAAACAAATTTAATGGCATTCTTGACAATTGCACAAACCCTTAGGGTTTAACCCTAAGGTTCTAACTCTTAGGTTTTAAAAACTCTAATTCTAGAATTTTTTAATTAGGGTTTAAAAATAGAAAAATTAAGAATTTCGGAAATGTAATTATGGTTTTAAATAGAAATTAATATTTCTAGAGTATAATTAGGGTTTCCTAATTATATTAACACATACTAATCACTTTTGGCTTGCTAATTAGGATTAGGGTTTCCTAATTAGGGTTTAGGATTTTTGAATTTAAAATTAGGGTTTCCCGACTTTCGATTAGGGTTTCTAACGGTACGTTAGGATTTCTAATCCTGAGATTAGGGTTTCTAATATCTTATTAGGGTTTATAAATTTTAAACCTTATCCGATCAATCATTGATCAAAATCTCTATGCAGTACAAAGACGTACTTATCAAAATAATTATTTTAATTATATTTTCTATCGAATCCCTTTCCAAAAATTAAGATTAGGGTTTCTAAAGCTGTTAAGCACAGCTCTACTCTATTTTCTCAATCAACACACAAATTGACTAATACTCGAGACTGGCATCACAGATACACAGCACAATATTGATAATTAATAGTAATATTAATAAAAAAAAATTATTCGTAAATTTTGGATTATTCGAAATCCCGGGTTATCACAATTTATTTCTTATTCGTAAGGGATATTATTTTTGTTCAATATTCGTATGAAATAATATTTTCTTCCATGCTCTGTAGTATGTAAGTAATATTATTTCGTTTTGTATCCCTAATTCTACACTCATTTTGTTGAAGTATTGCTTCTATACTCTGTGAAATTAGTAGAATATCCTTGAAATTTGCGCTTCATCTAGTATCATTTCACAAGGATATTTTTCTGAACATTCTTGTTAAATTTTAAGCTTTTCATGTCAGAGTACTATTCATGGATACTATTCATTTATATGGCACTATTCATACGTACGGCACTATTTATACGTACGATACTATTCACGAAGTACTATTCGTGGGTACTATTCACAAAATACTATTCACAGGATACTATTCACAAAGTACTATTCACGAAGTACTATTTATGGGATACTATTCACAAAGTACTATTCACGAAGTAATATTCAAGGGGTACTATTCACTCGGGTACTATTCACCCGGGGTACTATTCATGACAAAAATTAATTTTTTTTCGGTCTAAATCATTTTTGATACAATATTATTCTTGAATTTTACTCCACAAAGCAGTACCATGTCGACAATTTGGATATTATTGAATTCTGGATAAATTAAATTATAAATCTTTAAAATTTATCATTTGCTTTCATTTAATTGAATTTTTATATCATTGTCATCATCCTCATGCTTATATTGTGATGAAAGTCATCTTCGGTCAAGGGTGCAAAGATGAACTGTTGATTGGTATGATTATGACCAGGGATTATTCGGTGTAATCATGACCTGTAATGTTACAAATGATGTGGTAAAAGTCATCATTGGCCCGTAGTGCATTAGTGGACAGTTGTTGGTATGTTCACGACCATGCGTTCTATTCGGCCAAGGGTGCAAAGATGAATTATTGTTTGGCATGATCATGACCATTGGTGAAAACACGAATATCCTTGGCCCGTAGTGCATTGATAATTCGTGGTCGTGATACTAATGAATATCCTTGGCCCGTAGTGCATGGATAATTCAGTGATGTGAATTATTTATTAAGTTGAGTCTCAACGACAAAATTGATGATAAACTTTTTAAATCATAGAAGATAGTAGATATCATGCTCTACCAGAATCTTCTAATGGATTGTTATTTTCGCTGCAGTTGTTGATCTAAAACCTGTTGTCTATTGTATTTTATCAGTTGTTATACTGTTGAAGGCTAAGGATAATTTTTTTTGCATTATCTTAGTCATAATATTTCTTATTGGGCTAGTTGAGCTCACCCTTTTCTTTCACTGTTCTCTTTAGAAAATGAGAAAATAGCTGGGACTAGTCGGGAAATGGATTGACGGTCCAGATGGTTGTTTTACTAGTACTCAATATTGTTAGGTTTATAATATTCATGAATTCAATCAAATTACACAAAATAAGCGAAAGCATGAAAAATCAGAGTTTAAAAATTTTACAAACCATATACCCGGATCATCCTTTATGCATAATTATTAATTAAACGAAAAATAAAGGACGAGAATCATACCTTTGAAGATCCGAGCTTCCTCAGGTACAAGTTCACCTCCAAATCTTTTTCGTGTTTAACTTGAATCCACCGGGTTGGGTTCCTTCCTTTGATCAACGTTAGCCACCCAAGTGTTTGGCTTCTAGAGGTGATCCACCAGGGAAGAAGAAGTATTCAAGAAGAAGGGTATTTGGCAAAATCCTAGTTTTTCTATCTCTCATAGAAAAGAGCGTACTCTCCAAAAATTGGAATCACGTCTGTTATGTAAAAGGTTGTTCTTCTCAGTCTCAGAATCAAGATTTGATTTAACAACGAAATTCAATGATTTCAATTTCTATTTACTTATCGATCTTACCGAAATAAATGGCATCGATCTGTCAATAACAATTGAATTCTTTTCTCGAATTTATCAAGTTCTAACAAATGTTCGTCTAGCCAGAATAATTAGCTAAGACATTTCTCAACATAATTTAACAATAAATAGGAATTATCTGTACTGTCAATATTAGCTTCTACGGATATAAATATCCAACAACAGTTAGTCTACGAATATATATTTTCCGAATCAGTAATTCAATTTGAATTATTAAACATGCACTAACTGCGAATAATCAATAATAAATCCTTGAACGTGGTATAATTAACAATAATTAACCACTATAATAATTGAATAAATATAACTCAAGGTTGAGTTAGGAAACTTGTCTCTTCCGCTGTTTACAGCTACACAATAAACTTATATGCGTTCGTAAGACCTATAATCAATAATATCGGTCTCACAATTAGAACCATAATTTATAACACATAACACTGTAATTCACAGTCAATCTTCTCCTAGACGCATTATCACATAGCCACACCAGTGTTTATAACCTATATAAACACTTAACAAGTCTAACTAGTTCGGTCTGGTTGGACTTCGGTATCATCTCAGTGTTCTGGTCAACCTATCCGACAATTAACACAGTTATTGTCAATTAAATTTGATTTCAAAGCTTCAATATTATTTTAGATAAGTCAAATATTATTTATAATATTTTTTGGAAACTTGTAATAATTTATAAACAATTATTATAATTTATAATAATTTTTTAAACACTTAAATTATTTTTAAATAATTTAATTATCAAATAATCTTATCATCATTAATATTTAATAATATAAAAATATTAATGACATACTTGTCAAAATATTAAAGTTATTTTTAATAACTTAAAATATTTTTAAATCATCAATATTCCACTTAAATGATTTTTAAAATAATTAAAATTATTTTTAAATCATCACCATTAATATTTAAATATTAATAAAATTATCACCCAAATATTAAAAGTCATTAATTATAACTTAAAATATTTTTAAATTATTTTTCTCATTTTTAAATAATTTTTAAATCATTAAAATCATTTTAATCTTATTTATTTAATTTATTAATTAAATAAATCTAAATATCATTAAGGTTAATTTATTAATAAAAATTCTCTAAAAATATTAAAAGTCATATTTTATAACTCAAAATATTTTTAAATACTTTATTCTTATTTAAAATGATTTTTCATAATATTAAATTATTTTTCTCTAATTTATTTAATACACTAATTAAATAAATTAAATACCTTTAGTATTTAAATAATTATATATATTAAAGAAAAATATTCCAATTGGTCAAAAAATATTTTTCATAATTTCAAATAATTTTTAAAACTATTTTTAATAATTTTATAATTTATTTCTATTTTTAAGTATTTTTTGGAAAATCAGAAAATAAAATAAATAGAAACCGTCGCTGAAGCTTTAGCGACACTTGTCTGTCGTCTTAGGTGTTCTTGAACACAAGAACACTGTCAGACCCGAGTTCAAGCTTACTCGTTTGACCACTTAAAACATCTAATCCAAAGCGTTTCTAGGCTAACTGAAACTTTGATCATGTAATGGACATGTAATACTACATTTACCAATCGACAACTTGATCATAAAACATCAGATCATGAAATTCTGGCCATCCTAAGTCACTGTCAGACGTGACCTAGGTTGTCTAGAAACCCAGGCAGTTCGACCTGGTACTATCCAGACCAAATTTTTCTAGGTTCTGATCATTGTTTTTGTGGTCTTATGATTCATACATGTAGTATTCATGACAAGGAACAACGAGATGTCAATATCTCATTCTAAAAACATCAAAATCTCCTGATTCAATCTGGTCAAAAGGTTGTCAGAAAGTTCATTCTTACAGTTTCTGGGTTTTCCAGAAACTGTGTCTGTGACCAAAACCTAACAGATCTGGAAGCTTGAAATCATTGTCAGAAGCAGATCATGTATTTCTAGGTTACGCAGATTATACTCGGTCATGCCCAACGGGTTTTGACCGATTATAACATCAAATCCAGACATCTAATGGCTATATTACCGCTTGCAGATGAAAGACCTCATACCAGACTACCAATCCAAAAGATTAAATAACAAAAAGCATAAACGAGCAATGATCTGTGGCCACTGACATTAGGTTGTCAGACCACTTTTTGAGCTCAAGAACAGTTTTGAAAAATCATCATTTTAAGGCAGTTTGATGTTATGGATTCATGATAGATCATCATAGATCTTCATAAAACATCCATTAGCAAGATTCTAAACATAAAAACATAAAATTCGACTAAGCATACAAGATCAAAATAGGTTAGGGCTCTTATACCTTCTTGATTCCGATCTTTGATATATGCTTTGCTTAACTATTTTTGGTGTTTTAGTAACTGATTATTTGACTGAGGGACTTAAAGAATTCGGAGGTTTGAAGAGAGGAAAAGTTGTTGAGAGCTTGTGTACAAAATGACTAAGTTTAGTATACTTTCTCTCTCTTAAATCTATATATATTGTGATATGTTGCTAGATCTGATCTTGATGTCAATTGGAGGCTGTTTGGCTGAGATTTTTAATGTCACAAAGTCAAGGCATTAGGTTACCAACTAAAGTTGCTAGCAAACATTGCAAGTTAACTATTTGAAGAAAATGAAAAAGGGCATTTTGGTCTTTAGCAAAACAAATTTAATGGCATTCTTGACAATTGCACAAACCCTTAGGGTTTAACCCTAAGGTTCTAACTCTTAGGTTTTAAAAACTCTAATTCTAGAATTTTTTAATTAGGGTTTAAAAATAGAAAAATTAAGAATTTCGGAAATGTAATTATGGTTTTAAATAGAAATTAATATTTCTAGAGTATAATTAGGGTTTCCTAATTATATTAACACATACTAATCACTTTTGGCTTGCTAATTAGGATTAGGGTTTCCTAATTAGGGTTTAGGATTTTTGAATTTAAAATTAGGGTTTCCCGACTTTCGATTAGGGTTTCTAACGGTACGTTAGGATTTCTAATCCTGAGATTAGGGTTTCTAATATCTTATTAGGGTTTATAAATTTTAAACCTTATCCGATCAATCATTGATCAAAATCTCTATGCAGTACAAAGACGTACTTATCAAAATAATTATTTTAATTATATTTTCTATCGAATCCCTTTCCAAAAATTAAGATTAGGATTTCTAAAGCTGTTAAGCACAGCTCTACTCTATTTTCTCAATCAACACACAAATTGACTAATACTCGAGACTGGCATCACAGATACACAGCACAATATTGATAATTAATAGTAATATTAATAAAAAAAAATTATTCGTAAATTTTGGATTATTCGAAATCCCGGGTTATCACAATTTATTTCTTATTCGTAAGGGATATTATTTTTGTTCAATATTCGTATGAAATAATATTTTCTTCCATGCTCTGTAGTATGTAAGTAATATTATTTCGTTTTGTATCCCTAATTCTACACTCATTTTGTTGAAGTATTGCTTCTATACTCTGTGAAATTAGTAGAATATCCTTGAAATTTGCGCTTCATCTAGTATCATTTCACAAGGATATTTTTCTGAACATTCTTGTTAAATTTTAAGCTTTTCATGTCAGAGTACTATTCATGGATACTATTCATTTATATGGCACTATTCATACGTACGGCACTATTTATACGTACGATACTATTCACGAAGTACTATTCGTGGGTACTATTCACAAAATACTATGCACAAGATACTATTCACAAAGTACTATTCACGAATTACTATTTATGGGATACTATTCACAAAGTACTATTTACAAAGTAATATTCAAGGGGTACTATTCACTCGGGTACTATTCACCCGGGGTACTATTCATGACAAAAATTAATTTTTTTTCGGTCTAAATCATTTTTGATACAATATTATTCTTGAATTTTACTCCACAAAGCAGTACCATGTCGACAATTTGGATATTATTGAATTCTGGATAAATTAAATTATAAATCTTTAAAATTTATCATTTGCTTTCATTTAATTGAATTTTTATATCATTGTCATCATCCTCATGCTTATATTGTGATGAAAGTCATCTTCGGTCAAGGGTGCAAAGATGAACTGTTGATTGGTATGATTATGACCAGGGATTATTCGGTGTAATCATGACCTGTAATGTTACAAATGATGTGGTAAAAGTCATCATTGGCCCGTAGTGCATTAGTGGACAGTTGTTGGTATGTTCACGACCATGCGTTCTATTCGGCCAAGGGTGCAAAGATGAATTATTGTTTGGCATGATCATGACCATTGGTGAAAACACGAATATCCTTGGCCCGTAGTGCATTGATAATTCGTGGTCGTGATACTAATGAATATCCTTGGCCCGTAGTGCATGGATAATTCAGTGATGTGAATTATTTATTAAGTTGAGTCTCAACGATAAAATTGATGATAAACTTTTTAAATCATAGAAGATAGTAGATATCATGCTCTACCTGAATCTTCTAATGGATAGTTATTTCCGCTGCAGTTGTTGATCTAAAACCTGTTGTTTATTGTATTTTATCAGTTGTTATACTGTTGAAGGCTAAGGATAATTTTTTTTTGCATTATCTTAGTCATAATATTTCTTATTGGGCTAGTTGAGCTCACCCTTTTCTTTCACTGTTCTCTTTAGAAAATGAGAAAATAGCTGGGACTAGTCGGGAAATGGATTGACGGTCCAGATGGTTGTTTTACTAGTACTCAATATTGTTAGGTTTATAATATTCATGAACGCAATCAAATTACACAAAATAAGCGGAAGCATGAAAAATCAGAGTTTAAAAATTTTACAAACCATATACCCGGATCATCTTTTATGCATAATTATTAATTAAACGAAAAATAAAGGACGAGAATCATACCTTTGAAGATCCGAGCTTCCTCAGGTACAAGTTCACCTTCAAATCTTTTTCGTGTTTAACTTGAATCCACTGGGTTGGGTTCCTTCCTTTGATCAACGTTAGCCACCCAAGTGTTTGGCCTCTAAAGGTGATCCACCAAGGAAGAAGAAGTATTCAAGAAGAAGGGTATTTGGCAAAATCCTAGTTTTTCTATCTCTCATAGAAAAGAGCGTACTCTCCAACAATTGGAATCACGCCTGTTGTGTAAAAGGTTGTTCTTCTCAGTCTCAGAATCAAGATTTGATTTAACAACAAAATTTAATGATTTCAATTTCTATTTACTTATCGATCTTACCGAAATAAATGGCATCGATCTGTCAATAACAATTGAATTCTTTTCTCGAATTTATCAAGTTCTAACAAATGTTCGTCTAGCCAGAATAATTAGTTAAGACATTTCTCAACATAATTTGACAATAAATAGGAATTATCTGTACTGTCAATATTAGCTTCTACGGATATGAATATCCAACAATAGTTAGTCTACGAATATATATTTTCCGAATCAGTAATTCAATTTGAATTATTAAACATGCACTAACTACGAATAATCAACAATAAATTCTTGAACGTGGTATAATTAACAATAATTAACCACTATAATAATTGAATGAATATAACTCAAGGTTGAGTTAGGAAACTTGTCTCTTCCGCTGTTTACAGCTACACAATAAACTTATCTGCGTTCGTAAGACCTATAATCAATAATATCGGTCTCACAATTAGAACCATAATTTATAGCACAAAACACTGTAATTCACAGTCAATCTTCTCCTAGACACATTATCACATAGCCACACCAGTGTTTATAACCTATATAAACACTTAACAAGTCTAACTAGTTCGGTCTGGTTGGACTTCGGTCTCATCTCAGTGTTCTGGTCAACCTATCCGACAATTAACACAGTTATTGTCAATTAAATTCGATTTCAAAGCTTCAATATTATTTTAGATAAGTCAAATATCGTTTATAATATTTTTTGGAAACTTTTAATAATTTATAAATAATTATTATAATTTATAATAATTTTTTAAACACTTAAATTATTTTTAAATAATTTAATTATCAAATAATCTTATCATCATTAATATTTAATAATATAAAAATATTAATGGCATACTTGTCAAAATATTAAAGTTATTTTTAATAACTTAAAATATTTTTAAATCATCAATATTCCACTTAAATGATTTTTAAAATAATTAAAATTATTTTTAAATCATCACCATTAATATTTAAGTATTAATAAAATTATCACCCAAATATTAAAAGTCATTAATTATAACTTAAAATATTTTTAAATCATTTTTCTCATTTTTAAATAATTTTTAAATCAATAAAATTATTTTTAATTTATTTATTTAATATAATAATTAAATAAATCTAATATCATTAATATTAATTTATTAATGAGAATTCTCTAAAAATATTGAAAATAATATTTTATAATTCAAACTATTTTCTTACCCTTTATTTTCATTTAAAATAATTTTTAAATCATTAAAATTATTTTAATCTTATTTATTTAATTTATTAATTAAATAAATCTAAATATCATTAAGGTTAATTTATTAATAAAAATTCTCTAAAAATATTAAAAGTCACATTTTATAACTCAAAATATTTTTAAATACTTTATTCTTATTTAAAATAATAAATATTTATGAACGCAATCAAATTGCACAAAATAAACGGAAGCATGTAAATTCAGAGTTTAAAAATTTTACAAACCATATACTCGGATCATCCTTTATGCATAATTATTAATTAAACGAAAAATAAAGGACGAGAATCATACCCTTGAAGATCCGAGCTTTCTCAGGAACAAGTTCACCTCCAAATCTTTTTCGTGTTCAACTTGAATCCACCGGGTTGGGTTCCTTTCTTTGATCAACGTTAGCCACCCAAGTGTTTGACCCCTAGAGGTGATCCACCAAGGATGAAGAAGTATTCAAGAAGAAGGGTATTTTGCAAAATCCTAGTTTTTCTATCTCTCATAGAAAAGAGCGTACTCTCCAACAATTGGAATCATGTCTGTTATGTAAAAGTCAACAACCCTTTCACCCATAATAAGACTCCTCTTATTTATAAATGTGGGTAACCCTCCTTAACAATTAAGGAATTGGGTTTTATTTTAATTAATTAAATTCCTTTTATTAATTAGGCTCCTAATCTTATTAGGAATAATTAATTAAACTTTTAATTAATTAGTCTCCTAATCTTATTAAGAATAAATGAGAGTACTTTTATTAATTAATTTCCAAACTCCTTTAGGAATTAAATAATAATAATAATAAGACTCCTCTTATTAATTTATATTTAATATTTCTAAAATATTAAATAATAAATATTAAGCTATTTAATTTATTCTATCAACATAGATTAAATTAAATATACTTAACTTATTATTACAATTATGCTATTAACTTCTTAAATAATTATTCTTCCTTTTATGGTGTGATCCTTTAGGTTCTCCATATTAAACCGGTTGTGAATAAATCAATTAGAACAATTCTAATCTTATTTAAATAAATAAATTAAAATATTAATTTATTTAAATAAATAATATTTATTCTACAATAGGAATAAGCCTCCATAGCGATTAACGACTTTCCAGATAATATAGATTTTAACATTAATCATAAAAGAACTTTTAAGTAAATAGTTACCGTACAATTCAATCCTTCCACCATATAATGTCCCAATTAAATATAAGACATGGAATTACTGTCAAGTCTTATTTTATTTAATTATATGTATTTCGACTCTTAAATGCACAACACCATACAATGCAAATTAGAAACTCCTTTCTAATTTCATTATGCCTTGGCCAAGGACTACTGTGTTGTCATTTATCGAATCACATAGGACATTTCTCTTCTTTTACTAGAAGCGGTAGATTCTTTATTGATCATACATTATCTCCATGTACAACTTATTATACCTAAGCATACCCTTTGACATACCCTAAGGGTCTTAAGAAATAAGTCAAAGTATAACTCATCATACACAAGATACTATGATGATCTCAAGTCCAAGGATCACTTATACTACTATCACTACAGGAATTCCTATTGACAGGCAAGTAAAAATCCATTAGGTATTCCTTAGCGAGCCATGTTAAGTGAACTTATTCTCTAATAAGCACCTACATACTTGCTTTAGTGTCTCCACACAAATGATCATGAGATCAATCATCCTCATCCAATGAGCAAGCAACGTATGTACCAATCTATCCGGATTCACTAATCCCCAATTTAGTAATCCAACGATTGGGAACTATTTTAGTTTTAAGCTTTCTAAGAATTTAGATCTCATTAGAATGATCATCATCATTATTCTAAAATCATTGCTTAAAACTATGGGTTTATCACATATTATAAAACAGCATCATGTAGATAATTTGAAAGCCTTTAATAAATTAATACTTTTTATTAATAAATGAATAAGATTGTTACAAAGTATATGCTTTATTATCAAACATGATTGGCTTGTGTGCATACCACTTTCAAATATTCTGTGAAATAGTGTGATTATAATTGTAATGAGATTGAATTTGAGTTTGGATATTGTCTAGAAGATAATAGTCGTGTTAAAACTCTCAGCTATGTTTTGTCGTATTTTACACGATAGTTGTATAATTAAGTTGTAGTTGTATTCTGTACCATATATTTGGCGACTCGGAATGGGTGATGTATACATATTTTGGGGGAATCACAGTTAGTATCAAAGCTTAGTGATATGATCCCTGGCTGAGATGTGAGACTAGAACTAGGAGGGGTGAGACAGGTAAATCCTTCGCTAGCATGACCTACCTAAACTTAATTGTTATTTAAATTGGTAGGTCGGAGTATAAGGATAATATGTGGCATGTCAATTAACCCTTGTTTTGTGGCAGTATTTGAAAATGACATCTAAAAATGTTGAGATAAGCAATGAAGCATATGAGACTGTTGAGTCACCAACGATCAATACCCAAGATAATGTGCATCAGGAAGGCAATAATCCTCAGGTAAACAACAACACCGACCAAATGATGAACGATGGGATGTTCAGAGGCTTTATTCAATTCATGCAACATCAGGCGAGAGAGACTCCTGTTCAAAATGCAGGTAAAAACACTGGCAACTCTCGGATGATCACCGCTAAGCAGTTCAAGGAGCTGGGATCACCAGAGTTTTTGAGAAAGCCAGAACCACTTGAGGCAGTAACGTGGATAAAGAAGATCACCAAGATATTTGATGTCTTGAGATGCTCCAAGGAGCAAAAAGTTCCCTTTGCCATCTTCATATTGAGAGGAGAGGCAGATTACTGGTGGAAATCAGTAAAACATATTCAGCCTGCTGTGACGCCCCCAAAATTAGGTATACATCACCCATCTTGGGTCGTCAGATACATAGTACAAAATACAAATACAACTTACTAATACAACTGTCGTGTACAATACGACAAAACATAAACTGTGAGTTTGAATACAAATATTATCTTCTAGAGAGTATTCATACTCAAAAGGAGTCCTCATTACATTTATTAACACACCATTACATAGAATAGTGAGGACTACTAACTAATACTATCATTCGGACCATCACTCCGTTCCCCGACTTGCCCCAGCTACGTTCTCATTTCCTGAAGAGAACAGTGAAAGAAAGGGTGAGCTCAACTAGCCCAGTAAGAAATATTATGACTAAGATAATGCAGAATAAATTATCATTAGCCTTCAACAATGTTAAACTGATAAAATATAATAGACATCAAGTTTAACTGCAGCGAAACAAGCAATCCATTAAAAGAGTCAAGTAGAAAATAAACCCTACTATCTTTTATGATTTAAAAGATTTTCCAACACTGTGATCGCTGAGACTCAGCTTAATAAAATAATCCACATCATCGAATCACCCCTGCACTACGGCCAAGGATATTCGTGTATTCATTAATGGTCATGATCATGCCAACAACTGTCCATCAATGCACTACGGGCCAATGAGGATTTTTACCACATCATTTGTAACATTACGGTCATGATTATACCGAATAATCCTTGGTCATAATCATACCAAGTCCATCTATGCACTACAGGCCACAGATGACTTTTAACATTTTATAAACATGAGGATGATGACAATGATATAAGAATTCAATAAAACAAGTTCAAGAATTAATTTATCCAAGAATTAACAACGTCCAAATTGTCAACATGATACTGCTTTGTGGAGTAAAATTCAAGAATACTTAGAAGAATATTTTCATGAAAAGATACTGGATGAACCGCAATTACCAAGGATATTCCACAAATTTCATGGAGTATAGAAGTCAAAACTTAACCAACTGAGTATAATAAAGAATGGAATAACAAAAGAAATCACCATGCATGCGATAGACCGCACAGACAGGTTATTCCAACAGAATAATAAATAATGGAACCAGGTCCGGCGTAAACGCACAGACAGGATATTCCGACAAAATAATAAATAATGGAACCAGGTCCGGCGTAAACGCACAGACAGGATATTCCGACAGAATAATAAATAATGGAACCAGGTCCGGTGTAAAACACACAAACAGGATGTTCCAACAGAATAATAATAAAAACGGAACCAGGTCCGGTGTAAAACACACAGACAGGATGTTCCAACAGAATAATAGAAGAATGTCACCAAGTATAGGGTAGATCCGCGTATACAGGTTATTCCAACAGAATAATAAGAAATGGAATAACAACAGTTCTCTTCATGAATAAGAAAGAATAACACCCCTTACCGTTTTAAAGACGAGCTGAAATAAGGAAGTAGTTAAGTAGCAGAATACTCTTCTTCTCTCTCTCTATAGTTTCTCTCTCTAGAGTTCAGTGAATTCGTAAGAAATAATGAAGGAATGAGCTGCTATTTATAGAAAAATAGAATGCATAGTAACTAATCCATGAACGGTCCAGATTGATTACTTTAATCTGACGGTCCATATTTAAAGAAAAATCTTTTAAATAAAATATAATATATTCTATTTATAGAATAACTTTAATAAAGTATTCTGTTTTATATAAAAAGATGTTTCTGTTTTATTACGTTAATAATACGAATAAAACAAAACGTCATTATCGCTAAATAATTCATATTATTAACTGACAATAATTGAATCAAACTGAGTGACTTCTCACATAAGCATTAATAATCAATACCGTGTGCTACTATGCAACCACACGTATTACTGTACTTTTACTACCGAGTAGTTCAACAGTAACAATGGTAAAATTTTCGCCGTTATTTTTAATAAAATATTTTTGTCGTTTTCTCAATCCGACAATAATTCTGTTGTGGGGTCCACCAATGATTGTGTCGTTGTACGAATATTTCCTGTTAAAACGAATATTCCCCGACCAATCGAATATTATATAACAACTTGCGTACTTTACAAAATTTATAAATATTACCCACAACTATAACATTATATCAAATTAACTCCATAATATTCAAAAATGATATTTATAGAAAATTTATCTTTATTTATAAAAGTTGGGGTCTTACAACCTCCCCTTCTTATGAAATTTCGCCCTCGAAATTAGGGTACGTACCTGGTATGTCGAAGAGGTAAGGATACCTTGATTTCATTTCAGATTCTAACTCCCAAGTCATTTCCTCAACATCGTGGTTTCTCCACAAAACTTTGACTTGAGGTATAACCTTGGAGCGTAGAATATGTTCCTTCTTATCCAAGATTTGAACAGGAACTTCTTCATACGTCAAATCTTCCGCTATTTCGTCCGGTTCTAACTCAATAATGTGGTTCGGGTCTTCCACATATTTGCGTAACATGGATATGTAAAAAACGTTATGAACACGAGACATACTTGGCGGTAAAGCGAGTCTATAAGCCACAGTTCCTACTCGATCGAGGATTAAAAATGGACCGATGAATCGAGGATTGAGCTTTCCTCTCTTTCCAAATCTCGTAACTCCTTTCCATGGAGCAACACGTAAGAACACATGATCTCCTACATCAAATTCCACGTCCTTTCGATGAAGATCAGCATAACTCTTTTGTCGATCTTGTGAGGTTTTTATACGTTGTCGGATCGTTTGAATCTTTTCTGTAGTCATACGTACCAACTCCGGTCCCAACAACGTTGCTTCACCCACCTCATCCCAGCATACTGGAGAACGACATTTTCTTCCATACAATGCTTCGAATGGAGCCATGCCAATACTTGCTTGATAACTGTTGTTGTAGGAAAACTCCACCAATGGTAAGAACTTGTCCCAACTTCCCTTGAAGTCAAAGACACAGAGTCTTAATAGATCTTCAAGAGTTTGAATAGTCCTCTCTGATTGTCCGTCCGTCTGAGGATGATATGCTGAACTAAATCGTAACTCCGTGCCCATAGCTTTTTGTAAACTAACCCAAAATCGTGAAGTGAATCTTGGGTCTCGATCAGAAACTATGGATACTGGCATACCATGCAGTCTTACAATCTCGTTTATGTACATACGAGCAAGACGTTCAAGTGTATAAGTTTCTCGTATCGGTAAGAAATGAGCAGACTTGGTCAATCTATCAACAATGACCCAAATCGCATCAATACCTTGAGAAACCCTAGGAAGACCGGTAACGAAATCCATGGTAATGTGCTCCCACTTCCATTCTGGAATTTCAAGTGGTTGCAATGGACCTTTTGGTACTTGATGCTCCGCTTTGACTCGTTGACAAGTTAGACACCTTGAGATAAACAACGCTATCTCTCTCTTCATATTGCTCCACCAAAATGTATGACGAAGATCATGATACATTTTGGTACTTCCAGGATGGATTGCAAACGGTGTGTTGTGCGCCTCCATCATGATTTCATACTTTAAATCAGGGTTGTTAGGAACACAAAGTCTGGAGTTGACTCGAAGTATTCCTTCTTCATCGATTCTTGCTTCCGGCATAGCACCTTCTTGCACTTTCTTCTTCATACGCATCAGCTCCAGGTCTGTAGCTTGAGCAGCTTTAACTTTATCGATTAAAGTCGGTTCTACTCGTATATTCGCCATCATCACATGGGTCCCTGGAGTCTTTAACTCTATCTCCATCCTTTGCAAATCACACAAAATGGGTCTTTGTGTTGACAATATCGCACTCGTACTTGCATATGATCTTCTACTCAATGCGTCAGCTACCACGTTCGCTTTTCCAGGATGATATTGAATGGTATGATCATAATCTTTCAACAGTTCAAGCCAACGTCGTTGTCGCATGTTGAGTTCCTTTTGAGTGAAGAAATATTTGAGGCTTTTATGATCCGTAAAGATCTCCACCTTCTCCCCATACAAGTAATGCCTCCAAATTTTAAGTGCAAAGACAACAGCTGCCAACTCTAGATCATGAGTAGGATAATTCCTCTCATATTCCTTGAGTTGTCTTGATGCATAGGCTATGACTTTTCCATGTTGCATGAGAACGCATCCCAACCCTTTGCTCGAAGCATCACTGTAGATGACAAATCCCTCCGAGCCAGATGGTATTGTTAGAACAGGTGCTGAAATGAGTCTCCTCTTGAGTTCTTGAAAACTCTGCTCACATTCTTCGCTCCAACCGAACTTTGTATCTTTCCGAGTCAGCTGAGTTAATGGAGTAGCGATTCGAGAAAATCCTTCCACGAATCTCCGATAATAACCAGCTAAACCAAGAAAGCTACGTACTTCGGTTACTGATTTAGGTTGCTCCCAGCTTTGAATAGCTTCAATCTTTGCCGGGTCAACAGATATTCCACGACTTGATACTACGTGCCCAAGGAATGCTACCTCTTCCAGCCAGAACTCGCATTTCTTCAACTTGGCATAAAGTTTGTATTCACGAAGCTTTTGGAGTACCAGCCTCAAGTGTTGCTCATGATCTTCACGGCTTTTGGAATAAACAAGGATGTCATCGATAAAGACGACCACAAAGTGATCCAAATATTCCTTAAATACCCTGTTCATCATATCCATGAAGGCAGCAGGAGCATTAGTCAATCCAAAAGACATAACTAAGAATTCATAATGCCCATACCGAGTTCTGAAGGCAGTCTTTGGAATATCCTCAGTTCTAACCTTCAGCTGATGATATCCAGAACGAAGATCGATCTTTGAAAAGAATTGTGCTCCTTGCAACTGGTCAAACAGGTCATCAATACGTGGCAATGGGTACCTATTTTTGATGGTGACATGATTCAACTCCCGATAATCAATACAAAGTCGCATACTCCCATCTTTCTTCTTCACGAACAGAACAGGAGCACCCCAAGGAGAAGTACTAGGACGAATAAAACCAATGTCTAACAATTCCTGCAGTTGGGTCTTTAACTCCTGAAGTTCAATAGGAGCCATTCGATATGGGGCTTTGGAAATGGGTTTTGTACCGGGTTCAAGGTCGATACAAAATTCAATTTCACGCTCTGGGGGTAGGCCAGGAAGTTCTTCGGGAAATACGTCAGGAAATTTATTAACAACAGAAATATCATTCAAAGCTGACGTATTTTTGTTTAGATCTGTGACATGAGCTAAGAAAGCTTGACATCCGTTTTTCAATAAACGAATAGCTTTATGGCTTGAGATGACAGCGATTGATTTTAATGGTTTGGTTGCTTGAATTCGCATAATAGGTCGATTAGGAATATGAAAGCTAACAACCTTACGAAAACAATCAATTTTTGCATGATGAGTAGTTAACCAATCAATCCCTAGAATCACGTCAAATGCAAGTATTTTTAATGAAATCAGATCGACAGGTAATGTGTGGGTACCAACTTGAACCAAACAAGACTTATAAACCGTGGATGTAATGAAGGTTTCTCCCAATGGAGTTTCAACAGCTAAGTCAAAGTCTAATTTCTCCGGAATCAAATTTAATCGATGAGCGCAAGTAGGAGAAATAAAAGAATGGGTAGAACCGGTATCAAATAAAGTATAGACTTCGTTAGAGTTTATGATAAGCTTACCCGTGATGACCTCATTCGGGTTCCTTGCTTTCTGGGAGTTCACAACAAACGCTCTCCCTTGCACAACCGGTTTTGACTTTTCTGGGACGGCCTTTGGTGCCTCCATCCTAGCTGAATTTGTCTTCGGTAAACGACAAAATCGGGCTAAATGACCTTCTCTTCCACAATTATAACATGCTTTGGACGGCATCGCGCAGTTTGGACTGATGTGCCCCTCCCCTCCGCATTTGAAACATATGATAGGTGGTCGTTCTCCTTCCTTAACGACAGGTGCTGGTGCTGACGTCTTTCCATCATTGTTGAATCTCCTCTTCTTGAAATGCCCATTCTTATTGTTTTGGCCCTGATTACCACCGAAGTGGTTACCATTTCTGGCCTGTTGATTCCCTCCACGCTTGTTGTCACCGCTTCGATGACTGCTCTCACTGGTATTATCATTTTGTCGGCTGCTCTCTTTTGGTTGCGTTGTCTCGTTATCGCGCTCCACCAACTGAGCCCTATTTACAACATCTGAATACAAACACAGTTTATGAGAAACAAGATGTTGACGTATCTCCGGCTTCAAACCTCTTAAAAACATCCGCGTCATTCTTTCTTCATTATCCACCAAGTGGGACGCAAACCGGGATAACTCCGCAAATTTTGCCTCGTACTGCGACACGGTCATATTATTCTGCTCCAATTTGATGAACTCCACCTCCTTCATGTGACGAATACTCTCGGGAAAGTATTTGTCGTTAAACAGCTCTTGGAACTTCTCCCAGGACATCTTCAGTGCGGCAGGTTGAGTACGCTTTATCGATTCCCACCAGTAATCTGCCTCTCCTCGCAACATAAAGGCGGCAAAGGGAACCTTTTGCTCCTCGGAGCAACCCAAGACATCAAATATCTTGGTGATCTGCTTTATCCATGTTTCAGCTACAAGTGGTTTGGGTTCTCCCTTAAACTCCGGTGGTCCCAGCTCCTTAAACTGTTTAGCGGTGACCGCCAGAGAGTTTCCAGTATTTCCACCTACGTTGTGGACAGGAGCCGCTTTCACCTGTTGTTGCATGAATTGCATAAAGCCTCTGAACATTTGATCATTCATCATTTGGTCAGTGTTGTTGTTTGCATGAGGATTGTCACCTTCCTGAT
Source organism: Panax notoginseng (assembly GCA_016801055.1). Taxonomy (NCBI): domain Eukaryota; kingdom Viridiplantae; phylum Streptophyta; class Magnoliopsida; order Apiales; family Araliaceae; genus Panax; species Panax notoginseng. Next base: position 171,880,977 of record CM029016.1, read on the forward strand.
GCACATTATCCTGATTATTGATATGTGGTGAATCAACAGTCGCCTGTGCTCCATTGCTATTCTCAACATTCTCAGATGCCATTTTCAGATACTGCCACAAAATAAAAATTAATTGATATGTCATATTTTATCCTTATATTATGACCGACCAATTAAATACCATGCAAATAAACTTAGGTAGGTCATACTAGCGAAGGAATTCCCCGTCTCTCCCCTCCTAGTTCTATTCTCACATCTTAGCCAGGGATCATATCCCTAAGCTCTGATACCAACTGTGACGCCCCCAAAATTAGGTATACATCACCCATCTTGGGTCGTCAGATACATAGTACAGAATACAAATACAACTTACTAATACAACTGTCGTGTACAATACGACAAAACATAAACTGTGAGTTTGAATACAAATATTATCTTCTAGAGAGTATTCATACTCAAAAGGAGTCCTCATTACATTTATTAACACACCATTACATAGAATAGTGAGGACTACTAACTAATACTATCATTCGGACCATCACTCCGTTCCCCGACTTGCCCCAGCTACGTTCTCATTTCCTGAAGAGAACAGTGAAAGAAAGGGTGAGCTCAACTAGCCCAGTAAGAAATATTATGACTAAGATAATGCAGAATAAATTATCATTAGCCTTCAACAATGTTAAACTGATAAAATATAATAGACATCAAGTTTAACTGCAGCGGAACAAGCAATCCATTAAAAGAGTCAAGTAGAAAATAAACTCTACTATCTTTTATGATTTAAAAGATTTTCCAACACTGTGATCGCTGAGACTCAGCTTAATAAAATAATCCACATCATCGAATCACCCCTGCACTACGGCCAAGGATATTCGTGTATTCATTAATGGTCATGATCATGCCAACAACTGTCCATCAATGCACTACGGGCCAATGAGGACTTTTACCACATCATTTGTAACATTACGGTCATGATTATACCGAATAATCCCTGGTCATAATCATACCAAGTCCATCTATGCACTACAGGCCACAGATGACTTTCAACATTTTATAAACATGAGGATGATGACAATGATATAAGAATTCAATAAAACAAGTTCAAGAATTAATTTATCCAAGAATTAACAACGTCCAAATTGTCAACATGATACTGCTTTGTGGAGTAAAATTCAAGAATGCTTAGAAGAATATTTTCATGAAAAGATACTGGATGAACCGCAATTATCAAGGATATTCCACAAATTTCATGGAGTATAGAAGTCAAAACTTAACCAACTGAGTATAATAAAGAATGGAATAACAAAAGAAATCACCATGCATGCGATAGACCGCACAGACAGGTTATTCCAACAGAATAATAAATAATGGAACCAGGTCCGGCGTAAACGCACAGACAGGATATTCCGACAGAATAATAAATAATGGAACCAGGTCCGGCGTAAACGCACAGACAGGATATTCCGACAGAATAATAAATAATGGAACCAGGTCCGGTGTAAAACACACAGACAGGATGTTCCAACAGAATAATAATAAAAACGGAACCAGGTCCGGTGTAAAACACACAGACAGGATGTTCCAACAGAATAATAGAAGAATGTCACCAAGTATAGGGTAGACCGCGTATACAGGTTATTCCAACAGAATAATAAGAAATGGAATAACAACAGTTCTCTTCATGAATAAGAAAGAATAACACCCCTTACCGTTTTAAAGACGAGCTGAAATAAGGAAGTAGTTAAGTAGCAGAATACTCTTCTTCTCTCTCTCTATAGTTTCTCTCTCTAGAGTTCAGTGAATTCGTAAGAAATAATGAAGGAATGAGCTGCTATTTATAGAAAAATAGAATGCATAGTAACTAATCCATGAACGGTCCAGATTGATTACTTTAATCTGACGGTCCATATTTAAAGAAAAATCTTTTAAATAAAATATAATATATTCTATTTATAGAATAACTTTAATAAAGTATTCTGTTTTATATAAAAAGATGTTTCTGTTTTATTACGTTAATAATACGAATAAAACAAAACGTCATTATCGCTAAATAATTCATATTATTAACTGACAATAATTGAATCAAACTGAGTGACTTCTCACATAAGCATTAATAATCAATACCGTGTGCTACTATGCAACCACACGTATTACTGTACTTTTACTACCGAGTAGTTCAACAGTAACAATGGTAAAATTTTCGCCGTTATTTTTAATAAAATATTTTTGTCGTTTTCTCAATCCGACAATAATTCTGTTGTGGGGTCCACCAATGATTGTGTCGTTGTACGAATATTCCCTGTTAAAACGAATATTCCCCGACCAATCGAATATTATATAACAACTTGCGTACTTTGCAAAATTTATAAATATTACCCACAACTATAACATTATATCAAATTAACTCCATAATATTCAAAAATGATATTTATAGAAAATTCATCTTTATTTATAAAAGTTGGGGTCTTACAACCTCCCCTTCTTATGAAATTTCGCCCTCGAAATTAGGGTACGTACCTGGTATGTCGAAGAGGTAAGGATACCTTGATTTCATTTCAGATTCTAACTCCCAAGTCATTTCCTCAACATCGTGGTTTCTCCACAAAACTTTGACTTGAGGTATAACCTTGGAGCGTAGAATATGTTCCTTCTTATCCAAGATTTGAACAGGAACTTCTTCATACGTCAAATCTTCCGCTATTTCGTCCGGTTCTAACTCAATAATGTGGTTCGGGTCTTCCACATATTTGCGTAACATGGATATGTGAAAAACGTTATGAACACGAGACATACTTGGCGGTAAAGCGAGTCTATAAGCCACAGTTCCTACTCGATCGAGGATTAAAAATGGACCGATGAATCGAGGATTGAGCTTTCCTCTCTTTCCAAATCTCGTAACTCCTTTCCATGGAGCAACACGTAAGAACACATGATCTCCTACATCAAATTCCACGTCCTTTCGATGAAGATCAGCATAACTCTTTTGTCGATCTTGTGAGGTTTTTATACGTTGTCGGATCGTTTGAATCTTTTCTGTAGTCATACGTACCAACTCCGGTCCCAACAACGTTGCTTCACCCACCTCATCCCAGTATAGTGGAGAACGACATTTTCTTCCATACAATGCTTCGAATGGAGCCATGCCAATACTTGCTTGATAACTGTTGTTATAGGAAAACTCCACCAATGGTAAGAACTTGTCCCAACTTCCCTTGAAGTCAAAGACACAGAGTCTTAATAGATTTTCAAGAGTTTGAATAGTCCTCTCTGATTGTCCGTCCGTCTGAGGATGATATGCTGAACTAAATCGTAACTCCGTGCCCATAGCTTTTTGTAAACTAACCCAAAATCGTGAAGTGAATCTTGGGTCTCGGTCAGAAACTATGGATACTGGCATACCATGCAGTCTTACAATATCGTTTATGTACATACGAGCAAGACGTTCAAGTGTATAAGTTTCTCGTATCGGTAAGAAATGAGCAGACTTGGTCAATCTATCAACAATGACCCAAATCGCATCAATACCTTGAGAAACCCTAGGAAGACCGGTAACGAAATCCATGTTAATGTGCTCCCACTTCCATTCTAGAATTTCAAGTGGTTGCAATGGACCTTTTGGTACTTGATGCTCCGCTTTGACTCGTTGACAAGTTAGACACATTGAGATAAACAACGCTATCTCTCTCTTCATATTGCTCCACCAAAATGTATGACGAAGATCATGATACATTTTGGTACTTCCAGGATGGATTGCAAACGGTGTGTTGTGCGCCTCCATCATGATTTCATACTTTAAATCAGGGTTGTTAGGAACACAAAGTCTGGAGTTGACTCGAAGTATTCCTTCTTCATCGATTCTTGCTTCCGGTATAGCACCTTCTTGCACTTTCTTCTTCATACGCATCAGCTCCAGGTCTGTATCTTGAGCAGCTTTAACTTTATCGATTAAAGTCGGTTCTACTCGTATATTCGCCATCATCACATGGGTCCCTAGAGTCTTTAACTCTATCTCCATCCTTTGCAAATCACACAAAATGGGTCTTTGTGTTGACAATATCACACTCGTACTTGCATATGATCTTCTACTCAATGCGTCAGCTACCACGTTCGCTTTTCCAGGATGATATTGAATGGTATGATCATAATCTTTCAACAGTTCAAGCCAACGTCGTTGTCGCATGTTGAGTTCCTTTTGAGTGAAGAAATATTTGAGGCTTTTATGATCCGTAAAGATCTCTACCTTCTCCCCATACAAGTAATGCCTCCAAATTTTAAGAGCAAAAACAACAGTTGCCAACTCTAGATCATGAGTAGGATAATTCCTCTCATATTCCTTGAGTTGTCTTGATGCATAGGCTATGACTTTTCCATGTTGCATGAGAACGCATCCCAACCCTTTGCTCGAAGCATCACTGTAGATGACAAATCCCTCCGAGCCAGATGGTATTGTTAGAACAGGTGCTGAAATGAGTCTCCTCTTGAGTTCTTGAAAACTCTGCTCACATTCTTCGCTCCAACAGAACTTTGTATCTTTCCGAGTCAGCTGAGTTAATGGAGTAGCGATTCGAGAAAATCCTTCCACGAATCTCCGATAATAACCAGCTAGATCGAGAAAGCTACGTACTTCGGTTACTGATTTAGGTTGCTCCCAGCTTTGAATAGCTTCAATCTTTGCCGGGTCAACAGATATTCCACGACTTGATACTACGTGCCCAAGGAATGCTACCTCTTCCAGCCAGAACTCGCATTTCTTCAACTTGGCATAAAGTTTGTATTCACGAAGCTTTTGGAGTACCAGCCTCAAGTGTTGCTCATGATCTTCACGACTTTTGGAATAAACAAGGATGTCATCGATAAAGACGACCACAAAGTGATCCAAATATTCCTTAAATACCCTGTTCATCATATCCATGAAGGCAGCAGGAGCATTAGTCAATCCAAAAGACATAACTAAGAATTCATAATGCCCATACCGAGTTCTGAAGGCAGTCTTTGGAATATCCTCAGTTCTAACCTTCAGCTGATGATATCCAGAACGAAGATCGATCTTTGAAAAGAATTGTGCTCCTTGCAACTGGTCAAACAGGTCATCAATACGTGGCAATGGGTACCTATTTTTGATGGTGACATGATTCAACTCCCGATAATCAATACAAAGTCGCATACTCCATCTTTCTTCTTCACGAACAGAACAGGAGCACCCCAAGGAGAAGTACTAGGACGAATAAAACCAATGTCTAAACAATTCCTGCAGTTGGTCTTTAACTCCTGAAGTTCAATAGGAGCCATTCGATATGGGGCTTTGGAAATGGGTTTTGTACCGGGTTCAAGGTCGATACAAAATTCAATTTCACGCTCTGGGGGTAGGCCAGGAAGTTCTTCGGGAAATACGTCAGGAAATTATTTACAACAGAAATATCATTCAAAGCTGACGTATTTTTGTTTAGATCTGTGACATGAGCTAAGAAAGCTTGACATCCGTTTTTTTCAATAAACGAATAGCTTTATGGCTTGAGATGACAGCGATTGATTTTAATGGTTTGGTTTGCTTGAATTCGCATAATAGGTCGATTAGGAATATGAAAGCTAACAACTTACGAAAACAATCAATTTTTGCAGTGATGAGTAGTTAACCAATCAATCCCTAGAATCACGGCAATGCAAGTATTTTTAAAACGAAATACAGATCGACAGGTAATGTGTGGTACCAAACTTGAACCAAACAGACTTATAAACCGTGGATGTAATGAAGGGTTTCTCCCAATGGAGTTTCAACAGCAAAGTCAAAGTCTAATTTCCCCGGAATCAAATTTAATCGATGAGCGCAAGTAGAGAAAATAAAAGAATGGGTTAGAACCGGTATAAATAAAGGTATAGACTTCGTTAGAGTTTATAAATAGCTTACCCGTGATGACCTCATTCGGGTTCCTTGCTTTCTGGGAGTTCACAACAAACGCTCTCCCTTGCACAACCGGTTTTGACTTTTCTGGACGGCCTTTGGTGCCTCCATCCTAGCTGAATTTGTCTTCGGTAAACGACAAAATCGGGCTAAATGACATTCTCTTCCACAATTATAAACATTGCTTTGACGGCATCGCGCAGTTTGGACTGATGTGCCCCTCCCCTCGCATTTGAAACATATGATAGGTGGTCGTTCTCCTTCCTTAACGACAGTGCTGGTGCTGAGTCTTTCCATCATTGTTGAATATCCTCTTCTTGAATTCCCATTCTTATTGTTTTGGCCCTGATTACCAACGAAGTGGTTTACCATTTCTGGCCTGTTGATTCCCTCCACGCTTGTTGTCAACCGCTTCGATGACTGCTCTCACTAGTATTATAATTTTGTCAGCTGCTCTCTTTTTGGTTGCGTTGTCTCGTTATCGCGCTCCACCAACTGAGCCCTATTTACAACATCTGAATACAAACAATTTATGAGAAACAAGATGTTGACGTATCTCCGGCTTCAAACCTCTTAAAAACATCCGCGTCATTCTTTCTTCATTTATCCACCAGGTGGGACGCAAACCGGAGATAACTCCGCAAATTTTGTCTCGTACTGCGACACGGTCATATTATTCTGCTCCAATTTGATGAACTCCACCTCCTTCATGTGGACGAATACTCTCGGGAAGTATTTGTCGTTAAACAGCTCTTGGAACTTCTCCCAGGATATCCTCAGTGCGGCAGGTTGAGTACGCTTTATCGATTCCCACAGTAATCTGCCTCTCCTCGCAACATAAAGGCGGCAAAGGGAACCTTTTGCTCCTCGGAGCAACCCAAGACATCAAATATCTTGGTGATTCTGCTTTATCTAAGTGTCAGCTACAAGTGGTTTGGGTTTCTCCCTTAAACTCCCGGGGTCCCAGTCCTTAAACTGTTTTAGCGGTGACCGCCAGAGAGTTTCCAGTATTCCACCTATACGTTGTGTGGACAGGAGCCCCTTTCAACCTGTTGTTGCATGAATTGCATGAAAGCCTCTGAACATTGATCATTCATCATCTGGTCATGTGTTGTTGTTTGCATGAGGATTGTCACCTTCCTGATGCAACATTATCCTGATTATTGATATGAGGTGAATCAACAGTCGCCAGTGCTCCATTGCTATTCTCAACATTCTCAGATGCCATTTTCAGATACTGCACAAAATTTAAAAAATAATTGATATGTCATATTTTATCCTTATATTATAACCGACCAATTAAATACCATGCAAATAAACTTAGGTAGGTCGTACTAGCGAAGGAATTCCCCGTCTCTCCCCTCCTAGTTCTATTCTCACATCTTAGCCAGGGATCATATCCCTAAGCTCTGATACCAGCTGTGACGCCCCCAAAATTAGGTATACATCACCCATCTTGGGTCGTCAGATACATAGTACACAAATACAAATAAAACTTACTAATACAACTGGCGTGTACAATACGACAAAACATAAACTGTGAGTTTGAATACAAATATTATCTTCTAGAGAGTATTCATACTCAAAAGGAAGTCCTCATTACATTTATTAACACACCATTACATAGAATAGTGAGGACTACTAACTAATACTATCATTCGGAACCATCACTCCGTTCCCGACTTGCCCCAGCTACGTTCTCCATTTCCTGAAGAGAACAGTGAAAGAAAGGGTGAGCTCAACTAGCCCAGTAAGAAATATTATGACTAAGATAATGCAGAATAAATTATCATTAGCCTTCAACAATGTTTAAACTGATAAAATATAATAGACATCAAGTTTAACTGCAGCGGAACAAGCAATCCATTAAAAGAGTCAAGTAGAAAATAAACCCTACTATCTTTTATGATTTAAAAGGTTTTTCAACACTGTGATCGCTGAGACTCGCTTAATAAAATAATCCACATCATCGAATCACCCCTGCATTACGCCAAGGATATTCGTGTATTCATAATGGTCATGATCATGCCAACAACTGTCCATCAATGCACTACGGCCAATGAGGATTTTTACCACATCATTTGTAACATTACGGTCATGATTATACCGAATAATCCTTGGTCATAATCATACCAAGTCCATCTATGCACTACTGGCCACAGATGACTTTCAACATTTTATTAAACATGAGGATGATGACAATGATATAAGAATTCATTAAAATAAGTTCAAGAATTAATTTATCCAAGAATTAACAACGTCAAAATCAACATGATACTGCTTTGTGGAGTAAAATTCAAGAATACTTAGAAGAATATTTTTCATGAAAAGATACTGGATTGAACCGCAATTATCAAGGATATTCCACAAATTTCATGGAGTATAGAAGTCAAAACTTAACCACTAGTATAATAAAGAATGGAATAACAAAAGAAATCACCATGCATGCGATAGACCGCACAGACAGGTTATTCCAACAGAATAATAAATAATGGAACCAGGTCCGGCGTAAACGCACAGACAGGATATTCCGCAGAATAATAAATAATGGAACCAGGTCCGGGCGTAAACGCACAGACAATGATATTCCGACAGAATAATAAAATAATAGAACCAGGTCCGGTGTAAAACACCAACAGGATGTTCCAACAGAATAATAATAAAAACGGAACCAGGTCCGGTGTAAAACACACAGACAGGATGTTCCAACAGAATAATAGAAGAATGTCACCAAGTATAGGGTAGATCCGCGTATACAGGTTATTCAACAGAATAATAAGAAATGGAAATAACAAAGTTCTCTTCATGAATAAGAAAGAAATAACACCCCTTACCGTTTTAAAGACGAGCTGAAATAAGGAAGTAGTTAAGTAGCAGAATACTCTTCTTCTCTCTCTCTCTATAGTTTCTCTCTCTAGAGTTCAGTGAATTCGTAAAGAAATAATGAAGGAATGATCTGCTATTTTATAGAAAAATAGAATGCCATAGTAACTAATCCATGAACTCCAGATTGATTACTTTAATCTGACGGTCCATATTTAAAGAAAAATTCTTTTAAATAAAATATAATATATTCTATTTATAGAATAACTTTAAATAAAGTATTCTGTTTTTATATAAAAAGATGTTTCTGTTTTTTAACGTTTAATAATACGAATAAAACAAAACGACATTATCGCTAAATAATTCATATTTTAAACTGACAATAATTGAATCAAACTGAGTGACTTCTCACATAAGCAATTAATAATCAATACCGTGTGCTACTATGCAACAACACGTATTACTGTACTTTTACTACCGAGTAGTTCAACAGTAACAATGGTAAAATTTTCGCCGTTATTTTTAATAAAATATTTTTGTCGTTTTCTCAATCCGACAATAAATTCCGTTGTGGGGTCCACCAATGATTGTGTCGTTGTACGAATATTCTCTGTTAAAACGAATATTCCCCGACAATCGAATATTATATAACAACTTGCGTACTTTACAAAATTTATAAATATTACCCACAACTATAACATTATATCAAATTAACTCCATATTATTCAAAAATGATATTTATAGAAAAAATTCATCTTTATTTATAAAAGTTGGGGTCTTACAACCTCCCCTTCCTTATGAAATTTTTGCCCTCCGAAATTAGGAGTACGTACCTGGTAAGTCGAAGAGGGTAAGGATACCTTGATTTCATTTCAGATTCTAACTCCCAAGTCATTTCCTCAACATCGTGGTTTCTCCACAAAACTTTGACTTGT
>CM029016.1:171890712-171996264 GCA_016801055.1 Panax notoginseng
GTTCAGAGGCTTTATTCAATTCATGCAACATCAGGCGAGAGAGACTCCCTGTTCAAAATGCAGGTAAAAAAACTGGCAACTCTCGGATGATCACCGCTAAGCAGTTCAAGGAGCTGGGATCACCAGAGTTTTTGAGAAAGCCAGAACCACTTGAGGCAGTAACGTGGATAAAGAAGTATCACCAAGATATTTGATGTCTTGAGATGCTCCAAGGAGCAAAAGTTCCCTTTGCCATCTTCATATTGAGAGGAGAGCAGATTACTGGTGGAAATCAGTAAAACATATTCAGCCTGCTGTGACGCCCCCAAAAATAGGTATACATCACCCATCTTGGGTCGTCAATACATAGTACAAAATACAAATACAACTTACTAATACAACTGTCAGTGTACAATACGACAAAACATAAACTGTGAGTTTGAATACAAATATTATCTTCTAGAGAGTATTCATACTCAAAAGAGTCCTCATTACATTTATTAACACACCATTACATAGAAATAGTGAGACTACTAACCTAATACTATCATTCGGACCATCACTCCCGTTCCCCCCGACTTGCCCCAGCTACGTTCTCATTTCCTGAAGAGAACAGTGAAAGAAAGGGTGAGCTCAACTAGCCCAGTAAGAAATATTATGACTAAGATAATGCAGAATAAATTATCATTAGCCTTCAACAATGTTAAACTGATAAAATATAATAGACATCAAGTTTAACTGCAGCGAAACAAGCAATCCATTAAAAGAGTCAAGTAGAAAATAAACCCTACTATCTTTTATGATTTAAAAGATTTTCCAACACTGTGATCGCTGAGACTCAGCTTAATAAAATAATCCACATCATCGAATCACCCCTGCACTACGGCCAAGGATATTCGTGTATTCATTAATGGTCATGATCATGCAACAACTGTCCATCAATGCACTACTACGGCCAATGAGGATTTTTACCACATCATTTGTAACATTACGAATGATTATACCGAATAATCCTTGGTCATAATCATACCAAGTCCATCTATGCACTACAGGCCACAGATGACTTTTAACATTTTATAAACATGAGGATGATGACAATGATATAAGAATTCAATAAAACAAGTTCAAGAATTAATTTATCCAAGAATTAACAACGTCCAAATTGTCAACATGATACTGCTTTGTGGAGTAAAATTCAAGAATACTTAGAAGAATATTTTCATGAAAAGATACTGGATGAACCGCAATTACCAAATATATTCCACAAATTTCATGGAGTATAGAAGTCAAAACTTAACCAACTTAGTATAATAAAGAATGGAATAACAAAAGAAATCACCATGCATGCGATAGACCGCACAGATAGGTTATTCCAACAGAATAATAAATAATGGAACCAGGTCGGCGTAAACGCACAGACAGGATAATTCCGGACAAAATAATAAATAATGGAACCAGGTCCGGCGTAAACGCACAGACATGATATTCCGACAGAAAATAAATAATGGAACCAGGTCGGTGTAAAAACACACAAACAGGATGTTCCAACAGAATAATAATAAAAACGGAACCAGGTCCGGTGTAAAAACACACAGACAGGATTGTTCCAACAGAATAATAGAAGAATGTCACCAAGTATAGGGTAGATCCGCGTATACAGGTTATTCCAACAGAATAATAAGAAATGGAATAACAACAGTTCTCTTCATGAATAAGAAAGAATAACACCCCTTACCGTTTTAAAGACGAGCTGAAATAAGGAAGTAGTTAAGTAGCAGAATACTCTTCTTCTCTCTCTCTATAGTTTCTCTCTCTAGAGTTCAGTGAATTCGTAAGAAATAATGAAGGAATGATCTGCTATTTATAGAAAAATAGAATGCATAGTAACTAATCCATGAACGGTCCAGATTGATTACTTTAATCTGACGGTCCATATTTAAAGAAAAATCTTTAAATAAAATATAATATATTCTATTTATGAATAACTTTAATAAAGTATTCTGTTTTATATAAAAAGATGTTTCTGTTTTATTACGTTAATAATACGAATAAAACAAAACGTCATTATCGCTAAATAATTCATATTATTAACTGACAATAATTGAATCAAACTGAGTGACTTCTCACATAAGCATTAATAATCAATACCGTGTGCTACTATGCAACCACACGTATTACTGTACTTTTACTACCGAGTAGTTCAACAGTAACAATGGTAAAATTTTCGCCGTTATTTTTAATAAAATATTTTTGTCGTTTTCTCAATTCGACAATAATTCTGTTATGGGGTCCACCAATGATTGTGTCGTTGTACGAATATTTCTGTTTAAACGAATATTCCCCGACCAATCGAATATTATATAACAACTTACGTACTTTACAAAATTTATAAATATTACCCACAACTATAACATTATATCAAATTAACTCCATAATATTCAAAACTGACATTTATAGAAAATTTATCTTTATTTATAAAAGTTGAGGTCTTACAACCTCCCCTTCTTATGAAATTTCGCCCTTGAAATTAGGGTACGTACCTGGTATGTCGAAGAGGTAAGGATACCTTGATTTCATTTCAGATTCTAACTCCCAAGTCATTTCCTCAACATCGTGATTTCTCCACAAAACTTTGACTTGAGGTATAACCTTGGAGCGTAGAATATGTTCCTTCTTATCCAAGATTTGAACAGGAACTTCTTCATACGTCAAATCTTCCGCTATTTCGTCCGGTTCTAACTCAATAATGTGGTTCGGGTCTTCCACATATTTGCATAACATGGATATGTAAAAAACGTTATGAACACGAGACATACTTGGCGGGTAAAGCGAGTCTATAAGCCACAGTTTCCTACTCGATCGAGGATTAAAAATGGACCGATGAATCGAGGATTGAGCTTTCCTCTCTTTCCAAATCTCGTAACTCCTTTCCATGGAGCAACACGTAAGAACACATGATCTCCTACATCAAATTCCACGTCCTTCCGATGAAGATCAGCATAACTCTTTTGTCGATCTTGTGAGGTTTTTATACGTTGTCGGATCGTTTGGAATCTTTTCTGTTAGTCATACGTACCAACTCCGGTCCCAACTACGTTGCTTCACCCACCTCATCCTAGCATTTACTGGAGAACGACATTTTCTTCCATACAATGCTTCGAATGGAGCCATGCCAATACTTGCTTGATAACTGTTGTTGTAGGAAAACTCCACCAATGGTAAGAACTTGTCCCAACTTCCCTTGAAGTCAAAGACATAGAGTCTTAATAGATTTTCAAGAGTTTGAATAGTCCTCTCTGATTGTCCGTCCGTCTGAGGATGATATGCTGAACTAAATCGTAACTCCGTGCCCATAGCTTTTTGTAAACTAACCCAAAATCGTGAAGTGAATCTTGGGTCTCGATCAGAAACTATGGATACTGGCATACCATGCAGTCTTACAATCTCGTTTATGTACATACGAGCAAGACGTTCAAGTGTATAAGTTTCTCGTATCGGTAAGAAATGAGCAGACTTGGTCAATCTATCAACAATGACCCAAATCGCATCAATACCTTGAGAAACCCTAGGAAGACCGGTAACGAAATCCATGGTAATGTGCTCCCACTTCCATTCTGGAATTTCAAGTGGTTGCAATGGACCTTTTGGTACTTGATGCTCCGCTTTGACTCGTTGACAAGTTAGACACATTGAGATAAACAACGCTATCTCTCTCTTCATATTGCTCACCAAAATGTATGACGAAGATCATGATACATTTTGGTACTTCCAGGATGGATTGCAAACGGTGTGTTGTGCGCCTCCATCATGATTTCATACTTTAAATCAGGGTTGTTAGGAACACAAAGTCTGGAGTTGACTCGAAGTATTCCTTCTTCATCAATTCTTGCTTCCGGTATAGCACCTTCTTGCACTTTCTTCTTCATACGCATCAGCTCCAGGTCTGTATCTTGAGCAGCTTTAACTTTATCGATTAAAGTCGGTTCTACTCGTATATTCGCCATCATCACATGGGTCCCTGGAGTCTTTAACTCTATCTCCATCCTTTGCAAATCACACAAAATGGGTCTTTGTGTTGACAATATCGCACTCGTACTTGCATATGATCTTCTACTCAATGCGTCAGCTACCACGTTCGCTTTTCCAGGATGATATTGAATGGTATGATCATAATCTTTCAACAGTTCAAGCAAACGTCGTTGTCGCATGTTGAGTTCCTTTTGAGTGAAGAAATATTTGAGGCTTTTATGATCCGTAAAGATCTCTACCTTCTCCCCATACAAGTAATGCCTCCAAATTTTAAGTGCAAAAACAACAGCTGCCAACTCTAGATCATGAGTAGGATAATTCCTCTCATATTCCTTGAGTTGTCTTGATGCATAGGCTATGACTTTTCCATGTTGCATGAGAACGCATCCCAACCCTTTGCTCGAAGCATCACTGTAGATGACAAATCCCTCCGAGCCAGATGGTATTGTTAGAAACAGGTGCTGAAATGAGTCTCCTCTTGAGTTCTTGAAAACTCTGCTCACATTCTTCGCTCCAAACGAAACTTTGTATCTTTCCGAGTCAGCTGAGTTAATGGAGTAGCGATTCGAGAAAATCCTTCCACGAATCTCCGATAATAACCAGCTAGATCGAGAAAGCTACGTACTTCGGTTACTGATTTAGGTTGCTCCCAGCTTTGATAGCTTCAATCTTTGCCGGGTCAACAGATTATTCCACGACTTGATACTACGTGCCCAAGGAATGCTACCTCTTCCAGCCAGAACTCGCATTTCTTCAACTTGGCATAAAGTTTGTATTCACGAAGCTTTTGGAGTACCAGCCTCAAGTGTTGCTCATGATCTTCACGACTTTTGGAATAAACAAGGATGTCATCGATAAAGACGACCACAAAGTGATCCAAATATTCCTTAAATACCCTGTTCATCATATCCATGAAGGCAGCAGGAGCATTAGTCAATCCAAAAGACATAACTAAGAATTCATAATGCCCATACCGAGTTCTGAAGGCAGTCTTTGGAATATCCTCAGTTCTAACATTCAGCTGATGATATCCAGAACGAAGAACGATCTTTGAAAAGAATTTTGCTCCTTGCAACTGGTCAAACAGGTCATCAATACGTGGCAATGGGTACCTATTTTTGATGGTGACATGATTCAACTCCCGATAATCAATACAAAGTCGCATACTCCCATCTTTCTTCTTCACGAACGGAACAGGAGCACCCCAAGGAGAAGTACTAGGACGAATAAAACAATGTCTAACAATTCCTGCAGTTGGGTCTTTAACTCCTGAAGTTCAATAGGAGCCATTCGATATGGGGCTTTGGAAATGGGTTTTGTACCGGGTTCAAGGTCGATACAAAATTCAATTTCACGCTCTGGGGGTAGGCCAGGAAGTTCTTCGGGAAATACGTCAGGAAATTTATTAACAACAGAAATATCATTCAAAGCTGACGTATTTTTGTTTAGATCTGTGACATGAGCTAAGAAAGCTTGACATCCGTTTTTCAATAAACGAATAGCTTTATGGCTTGAGATGACAGCGATTGATTTTAATGGTTTGGTTTGCTTGAATTCGCATAATAGATCGATTAGGAATATGAAAGCTAACAACCTTACGAAAACAATCAATTTTTGCATGATGAGTAGTTAACCAATCAATCCCTAGAATCACGTCAAATGCAAGTATTTTTAACGAAATCAGATCGACAGGTAATGTGTGGGTACCAACTTGAACCAAACAAGACTTATAAACCGTGGATGTAATGAAGGTTTCTCCCAATGGAGTTTCAACAGCTAAGTCAAAGTCTAATTTCCCCGGAATCAAATTTAATCGATGAGCGCAAGTAGGAGAAATAAAAGAATGGGTAGAACCGGTATCAAATAAAGTATAGACTTCGTTAGAGTTTATGATAAGCTTACCGTGATGACCTCATTCGGGTTCCTTGCTTTCTGGGAGTTCACAACAAACGCTCTCCCTTGCACAACCGATTTTGACTTTTCTGGGACGGCCTTTGGTGCCTCCATCCTAGCTGAATTTGTCTTCGGTAAACGACAAAATCGGGCTAAATGACATTCTCTTCCACAATTATAACATGCTTTGGTCGGCATCGCGCAGTTTGGACTGATGTGCCCCTCCCCTTCGCATTTGAAACATATGATAGGTGGTCGTTCTCCTTCCTTAACGACAGGTGCTGGTGCTGACGTCTTTCCATCATTGTTGAATCTCCTCTTCTTGAAATGCCCATTCTTATTGTTTTGGCCCTGATTACCACCGAAGTGGTTACCATTTCTGGCCTGTTGATTCCCTCCACGCTTGTTGTCACCGCTTCGATGACTGCTCTCACTGGTATTATCATTTTGTCGGCTGCTCTCTTTTGGTTGCGTTGTCTCGTTATCGCTCCACCAACTGAGCCCTATTTACAACATCTGAATACAAACACAATTTATGAGAAACAAGATGTTGACGTATCTCCGGCTTCAAACCTCTTTAAAACATCCGCGTCATTCTTTCTTCATTATCCACCAAGTGGGACGCAAACCGAGATAACTCCGCAAATTTTGCCTCGTACTGCGACACGGTCATATTATTCTGCTCCAATTTGATGAACTCCACCTCCTTCATGTGACGAATACTCTCGGGAAAGTATTTGTCGTTAAACAGCTCTTGGAACTTCTCCCAGGATATCCTCAGTGCGGCAGGTTGAGTACGCTTTATCGATTCCCACCAGTAATCTGCCTCTCCTCGCAACATAAAGGCGGCAAAGGGAACCTTTTGCTCCTCGGAGCAACCCAAGACATCAAATATCTTGGTGATCTGCTTTATCCAAGTTTCAGCTACAAGTGGTTTGGGTTCTCCCTTAAACTCCGGTGGTCCCAGCTCCTTAAACTGTTTAGCGGTGACCGCCAGAGAGTTTCCAGTATTTCCACCTACGTTGTGGACAGGAGCCGCTTTCACCTGTTGTTGCATGAATTGCATAAAGCCTCTGAACATTTGATCATTCATCATTTGGTCAGTGTTGTTGTTTGCATGAGGATTGTCACCTTCCTGATGCACATTATCCTGATTATTGATATAAGGTGAATCAACAGTCGCCTGTGCTCCATTGCTATTCTCAACATTCTCAGATGCCATTTTCAGATACTGCCACAAAAATAAAATTAATTGATATGTCATATTTTATCCTTATATTATAACCGACCAATTAAATACCATGCAAATAAACTTAGGTAGGTCATACTAGCGAAGGAATTCCCCGTCTCTCCCCTCCTAGTTCTATTCTCACATCTTAGCCAGGGATCATATCCCTAAGCTCTGATACCAGCTGTGACGCCCCCAAAATTAGGTATACATCACCCATCTTGGGTCGTCAGATACATAGTACAAAATACAAATAAAACTTACTAATACAACTGTCGTGTACAATACGACAAAACGTAAACTGTGAGTTTGAATACAAATATTATCTTCTAGAGAGTATTCATACTCAAAAGGAGTCCTCATTACATTTATTAACACACCATTACATAGAATAGTGAGGACTACTAACTAATACTATCATTCGGACCATCACTCCGTTCCCCGACTTGCCCCAGCTACGTTCTCATTTCCTGAAGAGAACGGTGAAAGAAAGGGTGAGCTCAACTAGCCCAGTAAGAAATATTATGACTAAGATAATGCAGAATAAATTATCATTAGCCTTCAACAATGTTAAACTGATAAAATATAATAGACATCAAGTTTAACTGCAGCGAAACAAGCAATCCATTAAAAGAGTCAAGTAGAAAATAAACCTACTATCTTTTATGATTTAAAAGATTTTCCAACACTGTGATCGCTGAGACTCGGCTTAATAAAATAATCCACATCATCGAATCACCCCTGCACTACGGCCAAGGATATTCGTGTATTCATTAATGGTCATGATCATGCCAACAACTGTCCATCAATGCACTACGGGCCAATGAGGATTTTTACCACATCATTTGTAACATTACGGTCATGATTATACCGAATAATCCTTGGTCATAATCATACCAAGTCCATCTATGCACTACAGGCCACAGATGACTTTTAACATTTTATAAACATGAGGATGATGACAATGATATAAGAATTCAATAAAATAAGTTCAAGAATTAATTTATCCAAGAATTAACAACGTCCAAATTATCAACATGATACTGCTTTGTGGAGTAAAATTCAAGAATACTTAGAAGAATATTTTCATGAAAAGATACTGGATGAACCGCAATTACCAAGGATATTCCACAAATTTCATGGAGTATAGAAGTCAAAACTTAACCAACTTAGTATAATAAAGAATGGAATAACAAAAGAAATCACCATGCATGCGATAGACCGCACAGATAGGTTATTCCAACAAAATAATAAATAATGGAACCAGGTCCGGCGTAAACGCACAGACAGGATATTCCGACAGAATAATAAATAATGGAACCAGGTCCGGCGTAAACGCACAGACAGGATATTCCGACAGAATAATAAATAATGGAACCAGGTCCGGTGTAAAACACACAAACAGGATGTTCCAACAGAATAATAATAAAAACGGAACCAGGTCCGGTGTAAAACACACAGACAGGATGTTCCAACAGAATAATAGAAGAATGTCACCAAGTATAGGGTAGATCCGCGTATACAGGTTATTCCAACAGAATAATAAGAAATGGAATAACAACAGTTCTCTTCATGAATAAGAAAGAATAACACACCCTTACCATTTTAAAGACGAGCTGAAATAAGGAAGTAGTTAAGTAGCAGAATACTCTTCTTCTCTCTCTCTATAGTTTCTCTCTCTAGAGTTCAGTGAATTCGTAAGAAATAATGAAGGAATGATCTGCTATTTATAGAAAAATAGAATGCATAGTAACTAATCCATGAACGGTCCAGATTGATTACTTTAATCTGACGGTCCATATTTAAAGAAAAATCTTTTAAATAAAATATAATATATTCTATTTATAGAATAACTTTAATAAAGTATTCTGTTTTATATAAAAAGATGTTTCTGTTTTATTACGTTAATAATACGAATAAAACAAAACGTCATTATCGCTAAATAATTCATATTATTAACTGACAATAATTGAATCAAACTGAGTGACTTCTCACATAAGCATTAATAATCAATACCGTGTGCTACTATGCAACAACACGTATTACTGTACTTTTACTACCGAGTAGTTCAACAGTAACAATGGTAAAATTTTCGCCGTTATTTTTAATAAAATATTTTTGTCATTTTCTCAATCCGACAATAATTCTGTTGTGGGGTCCACCAATGATTGTGTCGTTGTACGAACATTCCCTGTTAAAACGAATATTCCCCGACCAATCGAATATTATATAACAACTTGCGTACTTTACAAAATTTATAAATATTACCCACAACTATAACATTATATCAAATTAACTCCATAATATTCAAAACTGACATTTATAGAAAATTTATCTTTATTTATAAAAGTTGGGGTCTTACAACCTCCCCTTCTTATGAAATTTCGCCCTCGAAATTAGGGTACGTACCTGGTATGTCGAAGAGGTAAGGATACCTTGATTTCATTTCAGATTCTAACTCCCAAGTCATTTCCTCAACATCGTGGTTTCTCCACAAAACTTTGACTTGAGGTATAACCTTGGAGCGTAGAATATGTTCCTTCTTATCCAAGATTTGAACAGGAACTTCTTCATACGTCAAATCTTCCGCTATTTCGTCCGGTTCTAACTCAATAATGTGGTTCGGGTCTTCCACATATTTGCGTAACATGGATATGTGAAAAACGTTATGAACACGAGACATACTTGGCGGTAAAGCGAGTCTATAAGCCACAGTTCCTACTCGATCGAGGATTAAAAATGGACCGATGAATCGAGGATTGAGCTTTCCTCTCTTTCCAAATCTCGTAACTCCTTTCCATGGAGCAACACGTAAGAACACATGATCTCCTACATCAAATTCCACGTCCTTCCGATGAAGATCAGCATAACTCTTTTGTCGATCTTGTGAGGTTTTTATACGTTGTCGGATCGTTTGAATCTTTTCTGTAGTCATACGTACCAACTCCGGTCCCAACAACGTTGCTTCACCCACCTCATCCCAGTATAGTGGAGAACGACATTTTCTTCCATACAATGCTTCGAATGGAGCCATGCCAATACTTGCTTGATAACTGTTGTTATAGGAAAACTCCACCAATGGTAAGAACTTGTCCCAACTTCCCTTGAAGTCAAAGACACAGAGTCTTAATAGATTTTCAAGAGTTTGAATAGTCCTCTCTGATTGTCCGTCCGTCTGAGGATGATATGCTGAACTAAATCGTAACTCCGTGCCCATAGCTTTTTGTAAACTAACCAAAATCGTGAAGTGAATCTTGGGTCTCGGTCAGAAACTATGGATACTGGCATACCATGCAGTCTTACAATATCGTTTATGTACATACGAGCAAGACGTTCAAGTGTATAAGTTTCTCGTATCGGTAAGAAATGAGCAGACTTGGTCAATCTATCAACAATGACCCAAATCGCATCAATACCTTGAGAAACCCTAGGAAGACCGGTAACGAAATCCATGTTAATGTGCTCCCACTTCCATTCTAGAATTTCAAGTGGTTGCAATGGACCTTTTGGTACTTGATGCTCCGCTTTGACTCGTTGACAAGTTAGACACATTGAGATAAACAACGCTATCTCTCTCTTCATATTGCTCCACCAAAATGTATGACGAAGATCATGATACATTTTGGTACTTCCAGGATGGATTGCAAACGGTGTGTTGTGCGCCTCCATCATGATTTCATACTTTAAATCAGGGTTGTTAGGAACACAAAGTCTGGAGTTGACTCGAAGTATTCCTTCTTCATCGATTCTTGCTTCCGGTATAGCACCTTCTTGCACTTTCTTCTTCATACGCATCAGCTCCAGGTCTGTATCTTGAGCAGCTTTAACTTTATCGATTAAAGTCGGTTCTACTCGTATATTCGCCATCATCACATGGGTCCCTAGAGTCTTTAACTCTATCTCCATCCTTTGCAAATCACACAAAATGGGTCTTTGTGTTGACAATATCACACTCGTACTTGCATATGATCTTCTACTCAATGCGTCAGCTACCACGTTCGCTTTTCCAGGATGATATTGAATGGTATGATCATAATCTTTCAACAGTTCAAGCCAACGTCGTTGTCGCATGTTGAGTTCCTTTTGAGTGAAGAAATATTTGAGGCTTTTATGATCCGTAAAGATCTCTACCTTCTCCCCATACAAGTAATGCCTCCAAATTTTAAGAGCAAAAACAACAGTTGCCAACTCTAGATCATGAGTAGGATAATTCCTCTCATATTCCTTGAGTTGTCTTGATGCATAGGCTATGACTTTTCCATGTTGCATGAGAACGCATCCCAACCCTTTGCTCGAAGCATCACTGTAGATGACAAATCCCTCCGAGCCAGATGGTATTGTTAGAACAGGTGCTGAAATGAGTCTCCTCTTGAGTTCTTGAAAACTCTGCTCACATTCTTCGCTCCAACAGAACTTTGTATCTTTCCGAGTCAGCTGAGTTAATGGAGTAGCGATTCGAGAAAATCCTTCCACGAATCTCCGATAATAACCAGCTAGATCGAGAAAGCTACGTACTTCGGTTACTGATTTAGGTTGCTCCCAGCTTTGAATAGCTTCAATCTTTGCCGGGTCAACAGATATTCCACGACTTGATACTACGTGCCCAAGGAATGCTACCTCTTCCAGCCAGAACTCGCATTTCTTCAACTTGGCATAAAGTTTGTATTCACGAAGCTTTTGGAGTACCAGCCTCAAGTGTTGCTCATGATCTTCACGACTTTTGGAATAAACAAGGATGTCATCGATAAAGACGACCACAAAGTGATCCAAATATTCCTTAAATACCCTGTTCATCATATCCATGAAGGCAGCAGGAGCATTAGTCAATCCAAAAGACATAACTAAGAATTCATAATGCCCATACCGAGTTCTGAAGGCAGTCTTTGGAATATCCTCAGTTCTAACCTTCAGCTGATGATATCCAGAACGAAGATCGATCTTTGAAAAGAATTTTGCTCCTTGCAACTGGTCAAACAGGTCATCAATACGTGGCAATGGGTACCTATTTTTGATGGTGACATGATTCAACTCCCGATAATCAATACAAAGTCGCATACTCCCATCTTTCTTCTTCACGAACAGAACAGGAGCACCCCAAGGAGAAGTACTAGGACGAATAAAACCAATGTCTAACAATTCCTGCAGTTGGGTCTTTAACTCCTGAAGTTCAATAGGAGTCATTCGATATGGGGCTTTGGAAATGGGTTTTGTACCGGGTTCAAGGTCGATACAAAATTCAATTTCACGCTCTGGGGGTAGGCCAGGAAGTTCTTCGGGAAATACGTCAGGAAATTTATTAACAACAGAAATATCATTCAAAGCTGACGTATTTTTGTTTAGATCTGTGACATGAGCTAAGAAAGCTTGACATCCGTTTTTCAATAAACGAATAGCTTTATGGCTTGAGATGACAGCGATTGATTTTAATGGTTTGGTTGCTTGAATTCGCATAATAGGTCGATTAGGAATATGAAAGCTAACAACCTTACGAAAACAATCAATTTTTGCATGATGAGTAGTTAACCAATCAATCCCTAGAATCACGGCAAATGCAAGTATTTTTAACGAAATCAGATCGACAGGTAATGTGTGGGTACCAACTTGAACCAAACAGGACTTATAAACCGTGGATGTAATGAAGGTTTCTCCCAATGGAGTTTCAACAGCTAAGTCAAAGTCTAATTTCCCCGGAATCAAATTTAATCGATGAGCGCAAGTAGGAGAAATAAAAGAATGGGTAGAACCGGTATCAAATAAAGTATAGACTTCGTTAGAGTTTATGATAAGCTTACCCGTGATGACCTCATTCGGGTTCCTTGCTTTCTGGGAGTTCACAACAAACGCTCTCCCTTGCACAACCGGTTTTGACTTTTCTGGGACGGCCTTTGGTGCCTCCATCCTAGCTGAATTTGTCTTCGGTAAACGACAAAATCGGGCTAAATGACATTCTCTTCCACAATTATAACATTCTTTGGACGGCATCGCGCAGTTTGGACTGATGTGCCCCTCCCCTTCGCATTTGAAACATATGATAGGTGGTCGTTCTCCTTCCTTAACGACAGGTGCTGGTGCTGACGTCTTTCCATCATTGTTGAATCTCCTCTTCTTGAAATTCCCATTCTTATTGTTTTGGCCCTGATTACCACCGAAGTGGTTACCATTTCTGGCCTGTTGATTCCCTCCACGCTTGTTGTCACCGCTTCGATGACTGCTCTCACTAGTATTATCATTTTGTCAGCTGCTCTCTTTTTGTTGCGTTGTCTCGTTATCGCGCTCCACCAACTGAGCCCTATTTACAACATCTGAATACAAACACAATTTATGAGAAACAAGATGTTGACGTATCTCCGGCTTCAAACCTCTTAAAAACATCCGCGTCATTCTTTCTTCATTATCCACCAGGTGGGACGCAAACCGAGATAACTCCGCAAATTTTGTCTCGTACTGCGACACGGTCATATTATTCTGCTCCAATTTGATGAACTCCACCTCCTTCATGTGACGAATACTCTCGGGAAAGTATTTGTCGTTAAACAGCTCTTGGAACTTCTCCCAGGATATCCTCAGTGCGGCAGGTTGAGTACGCTTTATCGATTCCCACCAGTAATCTGCCTCTCCTCGCAACATAAAGGCGGCAAAGGGAACCTTTTGCTCCTCGGAGCAACCCAAGACATCAAATATCTTGGTGATCTGCTTTATCTAAGTTTCAGCTACAAGTGGTTTGGGTTCTCCCTTAAACTCCGGTGGTCCCAGCTCCTTAAACTGTTTAGCGGTGACCGCCAGAGAGTTTCCAGTATTTCCACCTACGTTGTGGACAGGAGCCGCTTTCACCTGTTGTTGCATGAATTGCATAAAGCCTCTGAACATTTGATCATTCATCATTTGGTCAGTGTTGTTGTTTGCATGAGGATTGTCACCTTCCTGATGCACATTATCCTGATTATTGATATGAGGTGAATCAACAGTCGCCTGTGCTCCATTGCTATTCTCAACATTCTCAGATGCCATTTTCAGATACTGCCACAAAATAAAAATTAATTGATATGTCATATTTTATCCTTATATTATAACCGACCAATTAAATACCATGCAAATAAACTTAGGTAGGTCATACTAGCGAAGGAATTCCCCGTCTCTCCCCTCCTAGTTCTATTCTCACATCTTAGCCAGGGATCATATCCCTAAGCTCTGATACCAACTGTGACGCCCCCAAAATTAGGTATACATCACCCATCTTGGGTCGTCAGATACATAGTACAAAATACAAATAAAACTTACTAATACAACTGTCGTGTACAATACGACAAAACGTAAACTGTGAGTTTGAATACAAATATTATCTTCTAGAGAGTATTCATACTCAAAAGGAGTCCTCATTACATTTATTAACACACCATTACATAGAATAGTGAGGACTACTAACTAATACTATCATTCGGACCATCACTCCGTTCCCCGACTTGCCCCAGCTACGTTCTCATTTCCTGAAGAGAACAGTGAAAGAAAGGGTGAGCTCAACTAGCCCAGTAAGAAATATTATGACTAAGATAATGCAGAATAAATTATCATTAGCCTTCAACAATGTTAAACTGATAAAATATAATAGACATCAAGTTTAACTGCAGCGAAACAAGCAATCCATTAAAAGAGTCAAGTAGAAAATAAACCCTACTATCTTTTATGATTTAAAAGATTTTCCAACACTGTGATCGCTGAGACTCGGCTTAATAAAATAATCCACATCATCGAATCACCCCTGCACTACGGCCAAGGATATTCGTGTATTCATTAATGGTCATGATCATGCCAACAACTGTCCATCAATGCACTACGGGCCAATGAGGATTTTTACCACATCATTTGTAACATTACGGTCATGATTATACCGAATAATCCTTGGTCATAATCATACCAAGTCCATCTATGCACTACAGGCCACAGATGACTTTTAACATTTTATAAACATGAGGATGATGACAATGATATAAGAATTCAATAAAATAAGTTCAAGAATTAATTTATCCAAGAATTAACAACGTCCAAATTATCAACATGATACTGCTTTGTGGAGTAAAATTCAAGAATACTTAGAAGAATATTTTCATGAAAAGATACTGGATGAACCGCAATTACCAAGGATATTCCACAAATTTCATGGAGTATAGAAGTCAAAACTTAACCAACTTAGTATAATAAAGAATGGAATAACAAAAGAAATCACCATGCATGCGATAGACCGCACAGATAGGTTATTCCAACAGAATAATAAATAATGGAACCAGGTCCGGCGTAAACGCACAGACAGGATATTCCGACAGAATAATAAATAATGGAACCAGGTCCGGCGTAAACGCACAGACATGATATTCCGACAGAATAATAAATAATAGAACCAGGTCCGGTGTAAAACACACAAACAGGATGTTCCAACAGAATAATAATAAAAACGGAACCAGGTCCGGTGTAAAACACACAGACAGGATGTTCCAACAGAATAATAGAAGAATGTCACCAAGTATAGGGTAGATCCGCGTATACAGGTTATTCCAACAGAATAATAAGAAATGGAATAACAACAGTTCTCTTCATGAATAAGAAAGAATAACACCCCTTACGTTTTAAAGACGAGCTGAAATAAGGAAGTAGTTAAGTAGCAGAATACTCTTCTTCTTCTCTCTCTATAGTTTCTCTCTCTAGAGTTCAGTGAATTCGTAAGAAATAATGAAGGAATGAGCTGCTATTTATAGAAAAATAGAATGCATAGTAACTAATCCATGAACGGTCCAGATTGATTACTTTAATCTGACGGTCCATATTTAAAGAAAAATCTTTTAAATAAAATATAATATATTCTATTTATAGAATAACTTTAATAAAGTATTCTGTTTTATATAAAAAGATGTTTCTGTTTTATTACGTTAATAATACGAATAAAACAAAACGTCATTATCGCTAAATAATTCATATTATTAACTGACAATAATTGAATCAAACTGAGTGACTTCTCACATAAGCATTAATAATCAATACCGTGTGCTACTATGCAACAACACGTATTACTGTACTTTTACTACCGAGTAGTTCAACAGTAACAATGGTAAAATTTTCGCCGTTATTTTTAATAAAATATTTTTGTCGTTTTCTCAATCCGACAATAATTCTGTTGTGGGGTCCACCAATGATTGTGTCGTTGTACGAATATTCTCTGTTAAAACGAATATTCCCCGACCAATCGAATATTATATAACAACTTGCGTACTTTACAAAATTTATAAATATTACCCACAACTATAACATTATATCAAATTAACTCCATAATATTCAAAACTGACATTTATAGAAAATTTATCTTTATTTATAAAAGTTGGGGTCTTACAACCTCCCCTTCTTATGAAATTTTGCCCTCGAAATTAGGGTACGTACCTGGTATGTCGAAGAGGTAAGGATACCTTGATTTCATTTCAGATTCTAACTCCCAAGTCATTTCCTCAACATCGTGGTTTCTCCACAAAACTTTGACTTGAGGTATAACCTTGGAGCGTAGAATATGTTCCTTCTTATCCAAGATTTGAACAGGAACTTCTTCATACGTCAAATCTTCCGCTATTTCGTCCGGTTCTAACTCAATAATGTGGTTCGGGTCTTCCACATATTTGCGTAACATGGATATGTGAAAAACGTTATGAACACGAGACATACTTGGCGGTAAAGCGAGTCTATAAGCCACAGTTCCTACTCGATCGAGGATTAAAAATGGACCGATGAATCGAGGATTGAGCTTTCCTCTCTTTCCAAATCTCGTAACTCCTTTCCATGGAGCAACACGTAAGAACACATGATCTCCTACATCAAATTCCACGTCCTTTCGATGAAGATCAGCATAACTCTTTTGTCGATCTTGTGAGGTTTGTATACGTTGTCGGATCGTTTGAATCTTTTCTGTAGTCATACGTACCAACTCCGGTCCCAACAACGTTGCTTCACCCACCTCATCCCAGTATACTGGAGAACGACATTTTCTTCCATACAATGCTTCGAATGGAGCCATGCCAATACTTGCTTGATAACTGTTGTTATAGGAAAACTCCACCAATGGTAAGAACTTGTCCCAACTTCCCTTGAAGTCAAAGACACAGAGTCTTAATAGATTTTCAAGAGTTTGAATAGTCCTCTCTGATTGTCCGTCCGTCTGAGGATGATATGCTGAACTAAATCGTAACTCCGTGCCCATAGCTTTTTGTAAACTAACCCAAAATCGTGAAGTGAATCTTGGGTCTCGGTCAGAAACTATGGATACTGGCATACCATGCAGTCTTACAATCTCGTTTATGTACATACGAGCAAGACGTTCAAGTGTATAAGTTTCTCGTATCGGTAAGAAATGAGCAGACTTGGTCAATCTATCAACAATGACCCAAATCGCATCAATACCTTGAGAAACCCTAGGAAGACCGGTAACGAAATCCATGTTAATGTGCTCCCACTTCCATTCTGGAATTTCAAGTGGTTGCAATGGACCTTTTGGTACTTGATGCTCCGCTTTGACTCGTTGACAAGTTAGACACCTTGAGATAAACAACGCTATCTCTCTCTTCATATTGCTCCACCAAAATGTATGACGAAGATCATGATACATTTTGGTACTTCCAGGATGGATTGCAAACGGTGTGTTGTGCGCCTCCATCATGATTTCATACTTTAAATCAGGGTTGTTAGGAACACAAAGTCTGGAGTTGACTCGAAGTATTCCTTCTTCATCGATTCTTGCTTCCGGTATAGCACCTTCTTGCACTTTCTTCTTCATACGCATCAGCTCCAGGTCTGTAGCTTGAGCAGCTTTAACTTTATCGATTAAAGTCGGTTCTACTCGTATATTCGCCATCATCACATGGGTCCCTAGAGTCTTTAACTCTATCTCCATCCTTTGCAAATCACACAAAATGGGTCTTTGTGTTGACAATATTACACTCGTACTTGCATATGATCTTCTACTCAATGCGTCAGCTACCACGTTCGCTTTTCCAGGATGATATTGAATGGTATGATCATAATCTTTCAACAGTTCAAGCCAACGTCGTTGTCGCATGTTGAGTTCCTTTTGAGTGAAGAAATATTTGAGGCTTTTATGATCCGTAAAGATCTCCACCTTCTCCCCATACAAGTAATGCCTCCAAATTTTAAGTGCAAAAACAACAGCTGCCAACTCTAGATCATGAGTAGGATAATTCCTCTCATATTCCTTGAGTTGTCTTGATGCATAGGCTATGACTTTTCCATGTTGCATGAGAACGCATCCCAACCCTTTGCTCGAAGCATCACTGTAGATGACAAATCCCTCCGAGCCAGATGGTATTGTTAGAACAGGTGCTGAAATGAGTCTCCTCTTGAGTTCTTGAAAACTCTGCTCACATTCTTCGCTCCAACAGAACTTTGTATCTTTCCGAGTCAGCTGAGTTAATGGAGTAGCGATTCGAGAAAATCCTTCCACGAATCTCCGATAATAACCAGCTAGATCGAGAAAGCTACGTACTTCGGTTACTGATTTAGGTTGCTCCCAGCTTTGAATAGCTTCAATCTTTGCCGGGTCAACAGATATTCCACGACTTGATACTACGTGCCCAAGGAATGCTACCTCTTCCAGCCAGAACTCGCATTTCTTCAACTTGGCATAAAGTTTGTATTCACGAAGCTTTTGGAGTACCAGCCTCAAGTGTTGCTCATGATCTTCACGACTTTTGGAATAAACAAGGATGTCATCGATAAAGACGACCACAAAGTGATCCAAATATTCCTTAAATACCCTATTCATCATATCCATGAAGGCAGCAGGAGCATTAGTCAATCCAAAAGACATAACTAAGAATTCATAATGCCCATACCGAGTTCTGAAGGCAGTCTTTGGAATATCCTCAGTTCTAACCTTCAGCTGATGATATCCAGAACGAAGATCGATCTTTGAAAAGAATTTTGCTCCTTGCAACTGGTCAAACAGGTCATCAATACGTGGCAATGGGTACCTATTTTTGATGGTGACATGATTCAACTCCCGATAATCAATACAAAGTCGCATACTCCCATCTTTCTTCTTCACGAACAGAACAGGAGCACCCCAAGGAGAAGTACTAGGACGAATAAAACCAATGTCTAACAATTCCTGCAGTTGGGTCTTTAACTCCTGAAGTTCAATAGGAGCCATTCGATATGGGGCTTTGGAAATGGGTTTTGTACCGGGTTCAAGGTCGATACAAAATTCAATTTCACGCTCTGGGGGTAGGCCAGGAAGTTCTTCGGGAAATACGTCAGGAAATTTATTAACAACAGAAATATCATTCAAAGCTGACGTATTTTTGTTTAGATCTGTGACATGAGCTAAGAAAGCTTGACATCCGTTTTTCAATAAACGAATAGCTTTATGGCTTGAGATGACAGCGATTGATTTTAATGGTTTGGTTGCTTGAATTCGCATAATAGGTCGATTAGGAATATGAAAGCTAACAACCTTACGAAAACAATCAATTTTTGCATGATGAGTAGTTAACCAATCAATCCCTAGAATCACGGCAAATGCAAGTATTTTTAACGAAATCAGATCGACAGGTAATGTGTGGGTACCAACTTGAACCAAACAGGACTTATAAACCGTGGATGTAATGAAGGTTTCTCCCAATGGAGTTTCAACAGCTAAGTCAAAGTCTAATTTCCCCGGAATCAAATTTAATCGATGAGCGCAAGTAGGAGAAATAAAAGAATGGGTAGAACCGGTATCAAATAAAGTATAGACTTCGTTAGAGTTTATGATAAGCTTACCCGTGATGACCTCATTCGGGTTCCTTGCTTTCTGGGAGTTCACAACAAACGCTCTCCCTTGCACAACCGGTTTTGACTTTTCTGGGACGGCCTTTGGTGCCTCCATCCTAGCTGAATTTGTCTTCGGTAAACGACAAAATCGGGCTAAATGACATTCTCTTCCACAATTATAACATGCTTTGGACGGCTTCGCGCAGTTTGGACTGATGTTCCCCTCCCCTTCGCATTTGAAACATATGATAGGTGGTCGTTCTCCTTCCTTAACGACAGGTGCTGGTGCTGACGTCTTTCCATCATTGTTGAATCTCTTCTTCTTGAAATGCCCATTCTTATTGTTTTGGCCATGATTACCACCGAAGTGGTTACCATTTCTGGCCTGTTGATTCCCTCCACGCTTGTTGTCACCGCTTCGATGACTGCTCTCACTGGTATTATCATTTTGTCGGCTGCTCTCTTTTTGTTGCGTTGTCTCGTTATCGCGCTCCACCAACTGAGCCCTATTTACAACATCTGAATACAAACACAATTTATGAGAAACAAGATGTTGACGTATCTCCGGCTTCAAACCTCTTAAAAACATCCGCGTCATTCTTTCTTCATTATCCACCAGGTGGGACGCAAACCGAGATAACTCCGCAAATTTTGCCTCGTACTGCGACACGGTCATATTATTCTGCTCCAATTTGATGAACTCCACCTCCTTCATGTGACGAATACTCTCGGGAAAGTATTTGTCGTTAAACAGCTCTTGGAACTTCTCCCAGGACATCCTCAGTGCGGCAGGTTGAGTACGCTTTATCGATTCCCACCAGGAATCTGCCTCTCCTCGCAACATAAAGGCGGCAAAGGGAACCTTTTGCTCCTCGGAGCAACCCAAGACATCAAATATCTTGGTGATCTGCTTTATCCATGTTTCAGCTACAAGTGGTTTGGGTTCTCCCTTAAACTCCGGTGGTCCCAGCTCCTTAAACTGTTTAGCGGTGACCGCCAGAGAGTTTCCAGTATTTCCACCTACGTTGTGGACAGGAGCCGCTTTCACCTGTTGTTGCATGAATTGCATAAAGCCTCTGAACATTTGATCATTCATCATTTGGTCAGTGTTGTTGTTTGCATGAGGATTGTCACCTTCCTGATGCACATTATCCTGATTATTGATATGAGGTGAATCAACAGTCGCCTGTGCTCCATTGCTATTCTCAACATTCTCAGATGCCATTTTCAGATACTGCCACAAAATAAAAATTAATTGATATGTCATATTTTATCCTTATATTATAACCGACCAATTAAATACCATGCAAATAAACTTAGGTAGGTCATACTAGCGAAGGAATTCCCCGTCTCTCCCCTCCTAGTTCTATTCTCACATCTTAGCCAGGGATCATATCCCTAAGCTCTGATACCAGCTGTGACGCCCCCAAAATTAGGTATACATCACCCATCTTGGGTCGTCAGATACATAGTACAAAATACAAATAAAACTTACTAATACAACTGTCGTGTACAATACGACAAAACATAAACTGTGAGTTTGAATACAAATATTATCTTCTAGAGAGTATTCATACTCAAAAGGAGTCCTCATTACATTTATTAACACACCATTACATAGAATAGTGAGGACTACTAACTAATACTATCATTCGGACCATCACTCCGTTCCCCGACTTGCCCCAGCTACGTTCTCATTTCCTGAAGAGAACAGTGAAAGAAAGGGTGAGCTCAACTAGCCCAGTAAGAAATATTATGACTAAGATAATGTAGAATAAATTATCATTACCCTTCAACAATGTTAAACTGATAAAATATAATAGACATCAAGTTTAACTGCAGCGAAACAAGCAATTCATTAAAAGAGTCAAGTAGAAAATAAACCCTACTATCTTTTATGATTTAAAAGATTTTCCAACACTGTGATCGCTGAGACTCAGCTTAATAAAATAATCCACATCATCGAATTACCCCTGCACTACGGCCAAGGATATTCGTGTATTCATTAATGGTCATGATCATGCCAACAACTGTCCATCAATGCACTACGGGCCAATGAGGATTTTTACCACATCATTTGTAACATTACGGTCATGATTATACCGAATAATCCTTGGTCATAATCATACCAAGTCCATCTATGCACTACAGGCCACAGATGACTTTCAACATTTTATAAACATGAGGATGATGACAATGATATAAGAATTCAATAAAACAAGTTCAAGAATTAATTTATCCAAGAATTAACAACGTCCAAATTGTCAACATGATACTGCTTTGTGGAGTAAAATTCAAGAATACTTAGAAGAATATTTTCATGAAAAGATACTGGATGAACCGCAATTACCAAGGATATTCCACAAATTTTATGGAGTATAGAAGTCAAAACTTAACCAACTGAGTATAATAAAGAATGGAATAACAAAAGAAATCACCATGCATGCGATAGACCGCACAGACAGGTTATTCCAACAGAATAATAAATAATAGAACCAGGTCCGGCGTAAACGCACAGACAGGATATTCCGACAGAATAATAAATAATGGAACCAGGTCCGGCGTAAACACACAGACAGGATATTCCGACAGAATAATAAATAATGGAACCAGGTCCGGTGTAAAACACACAAACAGAATTTTCCAACAGAATAATAATAAAAACGGAACCAGGTCCGGTGTAAAACACACAGACAGGATGTTCCAACAGAATAATAATAAAAACGGAACCAGGTCCGGTGTAAAACACACAGACAGGATGTTCCAACAGAATAATAGAAGAATGTCACCAAGTATAGGGTAGATCCGCGTATACAGGTTATTCCAACAGAATAATAAGAAATGGAATAACAACAGTTCTCTTCATGAATAAGAAAGAATAATACCCCTTACCGTTTTAAAGACGAGCTGAAATAAGGAAGTAGTTAAGTAGCAGAATACTCTTCTTCTCTCTCTCTATAGTTTCTCTCTCTAGAGTTCAGTGAATTCGTAAGAAATAATGAAGGAATGATCTGCTATTTATAGAAAAATAGAATGCATAGTAACTAATCCATGAACGGTCCAGATTGATTACTTTAATC
Organism: Panax notoginseng; assembly: GCA_016801055.1. Classification (NCBI taxonomy): domain Eukaryota; kingdom Viridiplantae; phylum Streptophyta; class Magnoliopsida; order Apiales; family Araliaceae; genus Panax; species Panax notoginseng. The sequence goes on from CM029016.1 coordinate 171,913,720, forward strand.
TGACGGTCCATATTTAAAGAAAAATCTTTTAATTAAAATATAATATATTCTATTTATAGAATAACTTTAATAAAGTATTCTGTTTTATATAAAAAGATGTTTCTGTTTTATTACGTTAATAATACGAATAAAACAAAACGTCATTATCGCTAAATAATTCATATTATTAACTGACAATAATTGAATCAAATTGAGTGACTTCTCACATAAGCATTAATAATCAATACCGTGTGCTACTATGCAACCACACGTATTACTGTACTTTTACTACCGAGTAGTTCAACAGTAACAATGGTAAAATTTTCGCCGTTATTTTTAATAAAATATTTTTGTCGTTTTCTCAATCCGGCAATAATTCTGTTGTGGGGTCCACCAATGATTGTATCGTTGTACGAATATTCCCTGTTAAAACGAATATTCCCCGACTAATCGAATATTATATAACAACTTGCGTACTTTACTAAATTTATAAATATTACCCACAACTATAACATTATATCAAATTAACTCCATAATATTCAAAACTGACATTTATAGAAAATTCATCTTTATTTATAAAAGTTGGGGTCTTACACCTGCCGCACTCAAAATGTCTTGGGAGAGATTCCAAGAATTATTCAACGACAAGTACTTTCCCGAAAGTATTCATCACATTAAGGAGGTAGAGTTTATCAAGCTGGAGCAAAACAATATAATCGTATCGTAGTATGAGGCTAAATTTACGGACTTGTCCTGGTTTGCATCGCAATTGGTAGATAATGAAGAGAGAATGACGCGAATGTTTCTGCAAGGTTTGAAACCCGAAATACGTCAATACCACATTTCTCACAAACTTTGTTTATATTCAGATGTTGTGAATAGGACTCAATTATTGGATCGCGATAATGAGTCAGCCCAACCAAAAGGTAACGACCAACAACACGATAATAATCATACCAGTGGCAACGGCCATCGGAACAATGATAACCATCGTGGAGGAAATTATCATGCCAAGAATGGTAACCACTTTGGTGGTAATCATGGCCAAGATAATAGAAGTGGAAATTTCAAGAAGAGAAGGTTCAATAATGATGGAAAGACAGCAGCAGCAGCACCAGCACCAATTTCCAAGGAAGAAGAATGACCACCGATCGTATATTTCAAATGCGGACAGGAGGGATACATCCGTCCAAACTGTACGCAATAACCCAAAGCGCGTTCAATTGCGGAAGAGAATGTCACCTAGCTCGATTTTATCGTGTAGTGAAGTCAAGTCCAGCTGGGATGGTGACTCCAAAGGATGTCCTAGACAAGTCAAAGCCGGTAGTTTAAGTGAGGGTGTTTGTCAAGGAACCCGAATGAAGTTATCATGGGTAAGTTAATCATAAACTCTTGCAAAGTCTATACCTTATTCGATACCGGTTCTACCCACTCTGTTATTTCTCCTACCTACGCTCAAAGTTTAAATTTGACTCCGGAGAAATTAGACTTTGACTTATTTGTTGAAACTCTGTTAGAAGAAACCTTCGTTACATCTAAAGTTTATAAATCCTGTTTGATTCAAATCGATACTTTCACGTTACCTATCGATCTTATCTCTTTGAAAATACTTGCATTTGATGTGATTTTAGGGATTGATTGGTTAACTACTCGTCATGAAAAAATTGATTATTTTTGTAAGGTTTTTAGCTTTTATATTCCTAACCAACCTATTATGCGAATTCAAGTAACCAAACCACTAAAGTCAATCACTGTCATATCAAACCATAAAGCTATTTGTTTATTGAAAAACGGATGTCAAGCTTTCTTAGCCCATGTCACAGATTTAAACAAAAATACATCAGATTTGAATGATATTTCTATTGTTAATAAATTTCCTGACGTATTCCCTAAAGAACTTCATAGCCTACCCCCAGAGCGTGAAATCAAATTTTGTATCGACCTTGAACCCGGTACAAAACCCTCAAATATTTCTTCACCTAAAACAAACGTATTGTGTGCCAAACACGTTGGCTCGAGCTGTAAAGAGATTACGATAATACCATTCTAATACCATCCTAGAAAAGCGAACGTGGTAGCTGACGCGTTGAGTAGAAGATCATATGTGTTTACGAGTGCGATATTATTAACACAAAGACCCATTTCGTATGACTTATAAAAGATAGAGATAGAGTTAAAGACTCCAAAAACCTACGTGAAGATAGCGAATATACGATTAGAACCGACTTTAATTGATAAAGTTAAAGCAGCTCAAGCTACGAACTCAGAGCTGATGAATATGAAGAAGAAGGTGTAAGAAGGCGTTATTCTAGAAGCAAGAATCGACGAAGAGAGAAAATTTCAACCCTCAATTTTATTGGTCTATTTGAAATCCTCGATTGAGTAGGAACTATAGACTCGCTTTACCGCCAAGTATGTTGTGAGTTAATAATATTTTTCACGTATTGATGTTACGTAAATATGTAGACGACCCGAACCACATTATTGAATTAGAACCATACGAGATAGCAGAAGATTTAACGTATGAGAAGATACTTTTGAAAATCTTGGATAAGAAAGAATATATTCTACGCTCAAAGGTTATACCTCAAGAGTTAGAATCTGAAATAAAAACTAGGTATCCTCACCTCTTCGGCATACCAGGTACGTACGTAAATTTTGAAGGCGAAATTTGATAAGGAGTGGAGATTGTAAGACCCCAAATTTTATGAAATAAAAGTATTCAATTTTTTTATAATTATTATTTTATTTAGTAAATGGTTAAATTGATAAAAGGTTAAAGTTAAAGGTGATATATGAAAATTTTGCAAAGTAAGCAAGTTGTCATAAAATATTCGTTTAGTCATGAAATATTATTTTTGTCGAAAAATATCCGTACGACGACACAATCATTGGTGGACCCCACAACGGAATAATTGTCGGAGTTAGAAAACGACAGAAATATCTTTTTATAAAAATAACGGTAAAATTTTTACAGTTAAACTGTTGAAATACCCGGTGGTAAAAGTATAGTAATACACGTAGTTGCATAGTAGCACACGGTATTGTACAGTATCTTGGATTATTGATGCTTACATGAGAAGTCACTCAGTTTTATTTAATTATTGTCACAGTAATTGCTGCATAGTATCTCTCATATTATTGATTCAATTATTGTCAAAGTATCATCTGAACAATATTTTATATTATTAAATCAATAATTGAGACGATAAAGTTATTCATATTATTATTTGCCTTATTGACGATGTTTAGAAAGTTTTGTCGAGGAAAGGAGTTTGGTCACCTAATTATGCGCCAATAGGGAGAAATTATTATCGGAAAGCCCCCTCTTTCCTGGAAATGATCTGATTGTTAAATATTGTGAGTTATAATATTAATGATGAATAAGTTTGTGTTGATTAAAGATGAAATTGTTAATAAAAATATTTCCAATGTGTTGGGATTATTAGTGTTAGTGGGGTTTGGTCACCTAATTGTGCGCCAATAAAGAGAAATCCTTATCGAAAAGTCCCCTCTTTCCTGGAAATGATCTGATTGTTAAATATTGTGAGTTGTAATATTAATGATGAATAAGTTCATGTTGATTAAAGATGAAATTGTTGATAAAAATATTTACAATGTGTTGGGATTATTAATTGTAGTGGAAATTGACATTTATTTCGATAATATTTGATTTCTGGATGTTAAATTGACCAAACGGGCGATTAATCGAATAAATGAGCAATTAATTGCTATTAGTTCATATGCAAATTACTGTTGGTTCACATGTATGGAACTACTGATTCACATGCATGTACTATTAGGGGAGGTGGTGTAAGATTGATAATACTTGAAGGACTAAATTAAAAATAGAGGTATAGATGAAGGTAATATACTGTAATAATTCGAGCCCCTAAACGTGTAATTATCGAAACTATATTTTTCTATAAGTAGAAGCTCATTCTTCTTTCATTCTCACCAATTCACTAAGACTCACAAGAGCAATTATAGAGAGAGAAGTTATAGAGAGAAAGAAGAAGAGTATTCTGCTACTTCACTATTACAGTATCCAGCCTTCTACTAAAGTAAGGGAAGTTATTTATTTTTTATTCGTAAGGGATATTATTTTTGTTCAATATTCGTATAAATAATATTTTTTTTCATACTCTGTATTATATAAGTAATAATATTTCGTTTCGTATCCCTAATTCTACACTCATTTTGTTGAATTATTGCTTCTATACTCCATGCAATTAGTAGAATATCCTTTAAATTTGCGTTTCATCTAATATCGTTTTAGAAGAATATTTTTCTGAACATTCTTGTTAAATTTTAAGCTTTTCATGCCGGAGTACTATTCATAGGTACTATTCATATGTACGGCACTATTCACGAAGTGCTATTCACGAGTACTATTTATAAAGTACTATTTACGGGATACTATTCACGGTACTATTCACGAAGTACTATTCACAAAGTATTATTCCTTAAGTACTATTCACGAAGTAATATTCACTCGGGGTACTATTCATGATAAAAATTAATTTTTTTCAGTCGAAATCATTTTTGATACAATATTATTCTTGAATTTTACTCCACAAAGCAGTACCATGTTGACAATTTGGACATTATTGAATTCTGGATAAATTAAATTATAAATCTTTAAAATTTATCATTTGCTTTCATTTAATTGAATTCTTAAATCATTGTCATCATCCTCATGCTTATATTGTGATAAAAGTCATCTTCGGCTAAGGGTGCAACGATGAATTGTTGATTGGTATAATTATGATCAGGGATTATTCGGTGTAATCATGACTTGTAATGTTACAAATGATGTGGTAAAAGTCCTCATTGGCCCATAGTACATTGGTGGACAGTTGTTGGTATGATCATGACCATGTGTTCTCTTCGGCCAAGGGGGAAAAGATGATTTGTTGTTTGGCATGACCATGACCATTGGTGAAAACACCAATATCATTGGCTCGTAGTGCATGGATAATTCGTGGTCGTGATACTAATGAATATCATTGGCCCGTAGTTCATGGATAATTCAGTGATGTAGATTATTTATTAAGCTGAGTCTCAGCGATAAAATTGATGATAAACTTTTTAAATCATAGAAGATAGTAGATATCATGCTCTACCTGACTCTTCTAATGGATTGCTATTTCCGCAGCAATTGTTGATCTAAAATTTGTTGTCTATTATATTTTATCAGTTGTTATACTGTTGAAGGCTAAGGATAATTTTGTTTGCATTATCTTAGTCATAATATTTCTTACTGGGCTAGTTGAGCGCACCCTTTTCTTTCACTGTTCTCTTCAGGAAATGAGAAAATAGTTGGGACTAGCCGAGGAATGGAATGACGGTCCAGATGGTTATTTTAGTAGTACTCACTATTATGTGAAATAGTGTGATAATAATTGTAATGAGATTGAATTTGAGTTTGGATATTGTCTACAAGATAATATTTGTGTTAAAACTCTCAGCTATGTTTTGTCGTATTTTACACGAAAGTTGTATAATTAAGTTGTGGTTGTATTCTGTACCATATATTTGGCGACTTAAAATGGGTGATGTATACCTATTTTGGGGGCGTTACATATGATGCCATTTGGGTTATTATAGATTGACTAACGAAGAAAGCTTATTTTTTACCAATTAAAATTCGATTCAATCTGAATCAGTCAGCGAATTTATACGTAAAGGAAATCGTATCACGATATGGAGTGTCGGTGTCTATTGTCTCCGATCGAGATCCGTGCTTCACATCAAATTTTTGGAAGAGCTTACAAGAGAGAATGGGAACACATTTGAGATTAAGTATTGCTTATCATCCCCAAACCGATGGACAAAGTGAACGAACCATACAAATGCTAGAGGACATGCTTAGAGCTTGCGTGATGAACTTCAAAGGGAATTGGGACAATCACTTACCCTTAGTAGAATTTGCTTACAATAATAGTTATCATACGAGTAATGGTATGCCACCGTACGAAACTCTTTACGGGAGAAAGTGTAGAACACTATTGTATTGGGATGAAGTCAGAGAACGACGACATTTGGGATCGAAATTAGTTCAACAAATAGCAGATGTGGTAACAACGATAAAAGCCAGATTAGTAGCAGCTCAAGATCGCCAGAAGTACGCAGATTTGCATCGTCAGAACCGAGACTTTGAAGTCAATAGTTTTGTGTTTCTGAAGGTGTCTCCTTGGAATGGGAAGATAAGATTTGGGAAGAAAGAAAAATAAAGTCTGAGGTTCATAGGACCATTTAAAGTACTGAAGTGAGTAGGCGAAGTGGCGTACAAGGTAGCTTTACCGCCCGAATTAGAACACATCTATAGCGTGTTTCATGTTTTTATGTTATGTCCGTACAAGCCTAACTATAAGCACGTGATCTCCTATGAGCCCATTCAAGTAGAGAAGAATCTGACGTATGGAGAAATTCCTGTCCAAATCCTAGATAGGAAAAAACAAACATTAAAAAATAAAGTTATATCATCTATAAAGGTAGTTTGGCGAAACCACAATGCCGAGGAGGCTACCTGGGAATTAGAAGATAAAATGAGAAGGGATTACCCCCATCTGTTTATGTGACATTGTACCAATTTCGAGGACAAAATTTTTATAAGGGGGAAGAATGTAATAACCGCGAATTTTATGGATAATAATAATATTAATATTTAGAATATTTGAATATTTAGGTTAAAATACATTTATAGTTATGTGTGTGATGGAAATTGAGAATTCAATTTAAATTTAGTTAAATGCTTGATAAGTAAGTAAAGTGGTAAAAATGATGAGAAGCTTAATTTAAGCTTATGTGAATGCCTTGTGTGGCATAATGATAGACTAAGTGATGATTTAATTAAATTAATGATGAAATTAATTAGTACTATTAATGAGTAAATAATTAAATAATGTGATAGACTAAATTCTATTATTATTAATTATTTACTATGTGCAATAGCATGTAATGTATAGTCATATATAATAAGGTTTCTTCATTCATTATATAAAATAAGGTGCGACATTTATATTATATAAAACTATATAATAAAAGTGAGTTAAATTATATAATCATACTAGGTTATATAAAGAAGCTTATGTGACATCATGATGTGTGGTGGAACAATTAAATGTGTATTTTAAACATATGGGAGAAATTAAATTTGAATAAATAAATATTTACTATTAAATATTTATTTTAATATTTATGTATAATTGGAATAATAAATTTTATAGAAAATAATGGGGTATTGATACCCAACTAAATTATATTCTAACCTAAATTAAATGTTATTTGGATTAACCAAATGTACATGGATTGTATTATTATTTGCATACATACCCATATCTTGTCTCAAAATAATAATATTAGCTCATTAAAATTGCATTTGTGAGTCAAAAGGGAATTAACCTTATTGTATGGAATACATTTTTACTCATGTGAGGAGTATTTCTACTTGTCCGATATTTAGTGTCTTCTCTTTTCTTCATTCTCATAATAGGCCATTGGCCTAGTCCTTCCTTTTCCAAACTCAGTATAATGGTGATGATGAAGAAGGGTGTGGCTTCAATAGTGGCAATGGGAGCTTTTCACCAACTTCTTCTTGCCCAATGGTTTCTTCTTCATCCCTTTGGTTTGATTTCTAGGGCAAGAACCAATTTGGGTATTAGGTTCTCTATAAATGGCAGCCATGATTGCTAAAAATTCTCTATGAGTCCATATAGAGAGAGTGAGTGATAATTGAGTGACCAAACTGAGATTGGAAGCAAGGGCTAACATCATAGCTTCGTAGAAGGTAACAATACTATTATAAGTGTTCTTACGTTCAAGTTTTACAAGTTCTTAGGAATATGCTAGAATACTTGTTATTTAAGTCAAAAATTGAGGGTTGAAGCATGATGTAAACTATAAATTGATGCTAGAAATTGTCAATATGGTTGAATATGAAAACAACGAAGGTTAAACAGATTAATTTGGTCAATAAATGAATCTGTAATGAAGAGAATCGCTAAACATGTTAAACTTCAAAAAAATGGCATAAACTTTGATTTTGATTCTTTAATTTGGTTTTTTTATTTGGTTTGAGTTGTTAGAATCATGCTACGAATGTTTGGTAGTAAGTTTATGGAGTTTATATCAATTGGGTTGCCTTAAATTACTACTCGTATGTGGTTTGGGTAGTATTGGGTCGCAACTATTATGAAGAAACAGGGAGCAGAAGCCGAGTCTGGGCATTGCGGCCCCGGCGGGCTTTATTGCCACCCCGGAGGCCTTTCTGCAGTACAAAAGTGCCGCCCCGGCGGGGGTTGGGCAGAGAAGTTAGATTTCTGTTTTGTTATTCAATCTAGGAAATCCTAATCTAACCTAACCTAACTTAACCTAAGGGAAATGAAGAAGCTTTAAACATGTGTAACAACATATCATGAGTTGTGTTAGTGTGCTTAAAGTTTGATTTAATAACATTTTTAAAGAGAAATTAGAAGCCGAAAACCAAACTTGACGAACCTTGTGCCTTTTTGATTCTGATCTCTTAAGCATACGAATGTAGATTAGTTAAGTTTATAAATGAGTATGAAATGTGTTTTCAAGATGCTTTGCATACTTAGTTTGTTTAACATGAGATTTCTTAGGTAAACTATCCAATGTTGCTTAAAACGAGTTTTCAAGAGTAAAGTTATGTTGACTGGAATATATGAATCAAATACGTGCAAGCATGCGTAGTAAAGATCGTTTAACATGATTATATGGTTTAATGAATACTATGGTTAGTCTTTGACATAATGAGTTCCCTTAGCTTTGTAAGATGTAAATTTACAAATAAAACTACCAATTGTTTGAAAATAAATAGAAGAGACCAAACCTAGTTTAAAAGTTCTTTAACATGGATGCGTGAATGTCTTAAGCTATAATACATAACTCAAGTAATGTTTTAAGTATATAAGCATGAAAAGGGTATATAGAGCCAAGAACCTAAAAGTTTTACAAGTCTTCTTAAATAACCAACGCTAAAGGCAAGTATTTAAACTCTACCTCTTTTTATGCAAGTATCCTAATATATGCATTTATTTTATACAAGGAATCTATGATTATGCAAGTTCCCTAACTTCATTCTTATATTGAATGCAAATATCTAAACCTTATCTCGTTATTGTACAAACTTCAAATCATTGTTATGCCAACTATATTCATATTGAGTAAATTTCTATATTCGTATGAATCATTATTCATATTCGGAAATTAATTGTATATCTTGATTCATGTTGCGAGCATTGAAGTCATTGTTCTAAATTGTATTGTAAAAGTTGTCTAAGCCATTTGACTCGGCTAGACTAATATTATGTGTTAAAAAGCTATTCTAACCAATTGTCTTAGTGTGGACTCTTAAAAAGCTACTGAGATGAACAACCTTCATTGAAGGGGAAATTATATATTATCGGGAAACCGACGTGTGCACAAAGAGCATGTTTAAATGTTATGCATAACGTAGGGTATTTTGGTCTAATCACCTATTATACTCATTTATATTGGATTATCAGTGTAATGCTGTTATTTCTAGCAGAAGTTCTTGGTCCATAGTGACTACTCAGTGTTGGAAACTTTGAATTCTTTTAAAATACTTCGGTCTATAATGACTCATTGTTTATGATTCAAAAGACATATTTGGAACAATTGATACTTCTTGTTACAACATTATCCTTTTAATTCCTGAGATACTATTTACTGTTATACCCTTGAGATTTCAAAATTATGCCTGATCACCCTTATTGCAATATTACTTACTAGGCAAATTTGTTGCTCATTCTTGCTTCCCTAAAATATTTCAGTTAAGGCAGAACAAGACAGTACCTCCAGAAAGGACAAAGGTAAGGGCAAGGCTAAGACATAGCTTTGTTCTTTTATATTAGAAGAATTATCATATTATTGTATGTAGGACTTATCTATGATTATGTATTAAGACTTGATTAGTATTATGTATTAAGTTATTTCTGGATTTAAGATATGTAATGTTGTAGTAACGGTTACGAGACCTTGGGACGGGAATATTTATATTAAATTAATGTAAATTATTCTTGTAACACCCCGAAATTCAGTCTATCTGCACACCTAAATTCCGTGCATCACGGGTACATCTTCTTCCAAACATACATCATTATATAGTGAAATATAACAACATACATTCTCAAATCCCAGGTTCTAAAACCTTATAACCTTTTTTATTATAAATAATGATAAATACATTATTCTTTACATTTTACAAGGATGACTTTTATCTGCCACCAAGGATACATAACAGTTCATTACATTATTCTACATTACAAGTATTCGCTTGATCTTCACGCACATTCACATACTAAATGGCATTTCTTCTGGATACCGATCAGCTTGATCTTTATGAGATCCTTAAGTTCTTCTATTCGTACACTGAAAATGTTTTACATTTAAAGCAAGTGTGAGCATTCAATTGCCCAGCAAGTCATAGCAGTTGAATAAACAACTTCAAGAATTTAAACATTCTTTTAAGACTTTAATAACCGAACAAAGGTTATGAAGCAGCTTGAATAATAGGAATAAATCTCGATTCCTATCATTTTAAAATATTAATCACATACACTTTGAAATATTTTCATTCTTCTACCTTTTCCATACACATCATGTCTGGCTAGAATCATTAGCACAGACTTAACAATAACGGTTCATGTATAAACAGAACATACTCATATTGAACAGTTTAATCATAGAACAGTTCATCTCATACAAACACCGAAGTGTTCAAATTGTGGCACAAGGCCTCATACATACTACCACCTTGTACAAATATCGCACATTTGCACATAGACAAGACTTCTCAAGTTCAACATCTGAGAAGTTTAAGAAACTAGCATTCATGTAATATGAATGAAGTTAGGAAACTTCCCTTACGCACAGCTATAGCTTACATTAAACTGCTCATTCCAATCCCTATATAACATATAAGGAAATAACACATACACCAATTAGTCACATATTTGACTTACGCCTTGGTTTACTTAACTTTACTTCTTAAGGTTCTCGTTCTTTCAATCTAAGTTTACGCGACCAACTTTCTTTACCGGTTTACGGCTTCATGACATACGGAGATGTCATCCTCATACGTTCATCATCTTTGATGATTTATATTCTTATCTTCTTCTTATAACCTTTCTCGGACTCAGCACACATCGCATCCCTGCTAGTAGTCCATATGGTACTCTGAGTGGTTTTCCACAAACAACCAACAAACAAGTTCCCGTCTCATCTACACTGTCTTTCACAGTGAGTTAGATCGGTCGCCAGTTTCGTATATACCTCCGCTCTTTGAAGGAATTGTTTAGCCAAGCTCCCATATGTCAACCATCAAAGATTACGCTTGTACCATAACCTAAACTTTATCTTAACTTATCCAAATCATTAAACTATAATGTTCGTTAAGTCCATTTCTTATTCCTTATGGTTTTCTAGCAACTAAATGACATACCTCATGATTCATCCCTTATCGTCTAAGTCATACAGTCTTTTGTATACTCAGAATGATCATTCAATGTCAATACTATGAGGTCATAGCGTTAAACATTTTATATTAACTTATTCATACCTCACAACGTCCCGTTCATTCGACTTGGAACGTTGTCCAAGTTATACTTATTAACTCGGCTTCTTAACGTTATACATTATTGTCTTCAATTTTATTTCTTCACCGTTCACGGTTTAATCAACATTTTTCATTACCTTATAGTCAAACCATACACGGAGTGTAGGTTCTGTCCGTTTAATATTCGCATACACTCAACCCTCACGTCGGCTAAAGTGTTTAACGCTTACTTTCGTTCTATCCTTCTTTATCCGGCTTATATTCAGACTTTTATTAATCGCATTACTGTTCATTACGGCTTTCATTCGTTTATTCATTACATAAACCCCACGTTCATTAATCTTTCTTAATGTCGAAGCCATACAGTTCGCTGTATGCTAAGACCGCTCGTGCATCGCAACTGCGTTGCGTTTACGTTCTTTGTCTTTTAATCTCGTTCAATCTCTTCGTTTAATCTTTCATTAAAAGTTTAAATCACTTATTTAAGTGTTACGTTACATGAACTACATGTTCATTATCTTTTCGTACGCTTCCCCCAGGAATTGAGTAACTAAAGGCTCAACATTGGGCCTTGCCCTGCACCGACATTGCGGCGCCGGTCCCCTTCTTTCTCCTCGTGCTATGACGCGACTCTTCAGTACCTCCTTTCCCGGTCTGGCGCTGCAACGCCAACTCCTTCTCTACATTTCGAGTTGCAGCGCCACTCAGCAGTAGCTGATGGCCCAAGCTCGCTCTACAGTGCTGCCTCCCAAGGTTCAGCTGGCGCTGCGGCGCCGAGCATGAAACTTCTAAAAAAAATTTCTAAGTCTTGCACTGGTTTGAGACGCTCACTTTACGATCTCATATCTTCTTCGTTATAACTCGGAACAAGGTCGTTCTAAAGCCATTCTCTTTCTTATCTTACGTACTTCAACTTCCATCAGACAGAAATCAATTCTAAATCCGTTAACATGCCATTCACTTGGCTTAATATTCCTCCTTCTTTCATTTTTTGTTATTAACGTTCTTCGTTCATTCGTCCATAATTCGATCATTCGAACTCGGAACTTGTTCGTTCTTGAGTTCACGACTTACGTTTTCTATGTTCTCTTACTTTCTTGTGAAACCCTACACGTTCGGGTTCATTTACACACTTTCTATTTCTCGTTCGTCTTTTACGAAAATTTCCCCATAACTTCGTTATAGCTTAGCTCAATCTGTTCTTCATGAACGTTTCTACCGTTCCTAACCAAGCAATAAGAAACTAACTTATACGCGATGGTTTTAAATTGTCTTCAATTTAGTTTCTTCACTGTTCACGGTTTAATCAACATTCTTCATTACCTTATGATAACACCATACACGGAGTGTAGGTTTTGCCCGTTTAATATTCGCGTACAATTAACCCTCACGTCTGCTAAAGTGTTTAATGCTTACTTTCATTCTATCCTTCTTTATCCGGCTTACATTCAGACTTTCATTAATCTCATTACCGTTCGTTACGGCTTTCATTTGTTTATTCATTACATGAACCCCACGTTCATTAATCTTTCTTAATGTCGAAGCCATACAGTTCGTTGTATGCTAAGACCGCTCGTGTATCGCAACTGCGTTGCGTTTATGTTCTTTGTCTTTTAATCTCGTTCAATCACTTCGTTCAATCCTTCATTAAAGGTTTAAATCACTTGTTTAAGTGTTACGTTACATGGACAACATGTTCATTATCTTTCGTACGCTTCCCCGATGAATTGAGCAATTAAAGGCTCAACACTGGGCCTTGCCTGCACCGGCGCTGCGGCGCCGGTCCCCTTCTTTCTCCTCGTGCTGCGGCGCGACTCTTCAGTACCTCCTTCCCCGGTCTAGCGCTGCGGCGCCAACTCCTTCTCTACATCTCGCGCTGCAGCGCCACTCAGCAGTAGCTGATGGCCCGAGCTCGCGCTACGGCGCCGCCTCCCAAGGCTCAGCTGGCGCTGCGGCACCAAGCATGAAACTTCTAAAAAAAATTCTAAGTCTTGCACTGGTTTGAGACGCTCACTTTACGATCTCATATCTTCTTCGTTATAACTCGGAACAAGGTCATTCCAAAGCCATTTTCTTCCTTATCTTACGTACTTCAACTTCCCTCAAACAGAAATCAATTATAAATCCGATAACATGCCATTCATTTGGCTTAATCTTCCTCCTTCGTTCATTTTTTGTTATTAATGTTCTTCGTTCGTTCGTCCATAATTCGATCATCCGAACTCGGAACTCATTCGTTCTTGAGTCCACGACTCACGTTTTCTACGTTCTCTTACTTTCTTATGAAACCCTACACGTTCGGGTTCATTTACACACTTTCTATTTCTCGTTCGTCTTTTACGAAAATTTCCCCATAACTTCGTTATAGCTTAGTTCAATCAGTTCTTCATGAACGTTTCTACCGTTCCTAACCAAGCAATAAGTAACTAACTTATACGCGATGGTTTTAAACTTGTCCATCAATAACAAGTTATACTACGATGGTTTTAAATTTGTACATCAACAACGTTCTTCGCGTGTTCTTCGTTCGTTCTTCATTTTTAATCGATGTTTTGATTACGATTTCACTTTTCATTGGAATTTGATGTTATAAAACACCATTCCTTACTTCTTACACCGAATCATTCATATGATTCATTCGGATCGTTTAAATTCTTTACGAATCTTATACTTCCTTAAGAAATTTATAAACTAAATTTTTAATTCTTATTTCTTCATTTCTTCATGATTTCAACCATATGAAATCATTTCTTAACATATTTTACTTCTTATTCTCATTAAGCTATGTTTTAACATATAAAAATTTAAAGAAAAATTAAATTAAATGTAGGTTTTAATACCTTTCTTCTTGGATTTTATTCCATTTTCTTCTTCCTCTTGCTTAATCTTGCTATTTGCTAGCTTTTACGTTTCTTCCTTTCCTCCAATTCGAGCATCCAAGCTCTCTTTCCCTCTTTCTCTCTCAATTTCATGTGTTAGTTGAAAAACTAACAAATGAAATGAATTAGCTTAGCTTATATAGAATTTCAAAGCTTAGGGGCAAAATAGTCATTTCACCCCTAAGTTACTATTTCCACCTCCTTACTATTCACGAAGCTTCCGTTGGAAGCTTCATGCTTCAGTCTTGCGGAATTCATCCGAAAGTTTGAAAAATTGCGATTCTCAGAATCTAAATATTTTTGGATATTTCGTCTTTCTTCTTCAATCTAACTTTTACGCATTCTTCGGAACTCCGAAAAACTGAAAAACACTTTTTGATGTTAAGCGTTTTCCTTCACGTTTTCCCCTAACGTAGCTAAACGAATGAAAAGTACATTGTGACGCCCCCAAAACAGGTCCATTCCATCCAACCTATTCTGAGTCGCCAAATACATGGTACAAAAAATAACTACAACTTTATTACAATAATTGTCATGCAAAATGCAACAACACATATGCTGTGAGTTTGGATACAAATATATACCAACTGTGACTCTGGACACCAACTTGGATAGAACGTCACCATGACACCTTACATAAAGGTACAGTCAAAAACTGTTTAGAAATTAAAACCTTTGGGAAGTGCTTAAGGAAACATTCATACATGGGATGCCATGCATCTAGGTTATGATAGATATCATATGCCCACAAAATTATCCTCGGTTGACCCAATAGACCCCAAAGAAAAATGAGAAGATTACTATCATATTCTTTCTAATGGTGAGTCTTCTCTTGACATATTATTATCTCCACCGTCTCTAATTGAGAATTATACTTCAACCAAACTCCAAGATCATATAGGTAGTGCTTGTAGATATACTCAACAAGTGAATGTGCACAACCTTGTCTTATGATAACACGAGATTGTATGTCATTAGACATCTTGTATGATAGTGGCAAAACACCCTTCCAACGTTGGGTTCGCTTCACCCTAGATGATTCACCAAATATAACTACTAAATGATGACCACCGTTCTATTCCCCTGTTACCCCCGCTCGACCCAGCTACACTCTTATTACCTCAAAAGAGCAGTACTTCTGACTGGAATAACGCTGAACGAACTTGCACCGTATAGCAACACTCAAGATATCAAAATACTTATAAGAATACACTCGATAATATAGAGAGAGAAATAGAGAGAAAATTTCAGTTTCTGGTGTGATTTTCAATTCTAACCTAAGCACCCTATTTATAGAAAATTGCTTAGAACACCAAAGCAGAAAATTTAATATAATATTATATATATATATATAAATTTTCAAGCCCACCTTTGAAATCAGATCTTAGCATTTCCCACATGCCAATCTTCTAGAAAAAAGGTAAGAAAAACGTTTTTCATAAATAAAATATTTAAAACTTCCAAAAATCAATTATTTTGGAACTACGGAACTTCAATAATTCATAATAAATAGCCATTTTATCAGAAAATTCGAATCTCGCGATTTTTTATAGGAAATTCAATTCTATACAACTTTACAGAAGAAAGTTTTTCCAAATTCCAAATAGAAATTGACGGAAATCCACATACGGACGATTTTACAGGCTATAATCAAATTTCAGTCAAGAAATGGGGTCCACCGACACACAAAACATGTGTTAATCATTTAATGCAACAAAAATACTCTTTCTCCTCATATACTCATATATCCTACATTCATTGTAAAACTATCACCATTATGATATTATTAAAATATAATAATAAATTTAAATGAATTATTTTATCAGAAAAAGATACAATATTAATTTTTAACAATTGTCACATTAAAAATTTTCTCCATCTATATCCACATAAAATCAATATTTTTCTCATCATATATATCAATAATTAATTATTCACAAATAATATTACAGAATCACAATACTGACAACCAGTCAGTTCCCAGGAAAGATGGGACTTTCCAATAAGGATTTCTCCTTATTGGCGCGCAATTAGATAACCAAACCTCTCCTTAGATAGAACTTTATAGACATTGCCAATAATGCTATCTAATAATATTATTCAAATAATATGAATTATTGATCTGATAATGGAGATGATGTGCAGCAACAATTATTGAAACAACAATAATATAAAATATCAACGCAGTAATTATTGAATCAATAAAATAAAATATTGAACAGTAATTACTGTGACAATTATTCAGTAGTGCCTTCTTACGTAAGAATTAATAATTTCAAAAATACTGTACAATACCGTGTGCTACTATGCAATAACGCGAATTATTGTATTTTAACCACTGGGTATTCCAACAGTGTTAACGGTAACAACTACGCCGTTAATTATAAAAACTCAATTTTTTGTCGTTATCTTTATCCAATCGCTTTTCGTTATGGGGCCCACAAAAGGCTGCGCCGTCGTATGAATATTCCCCGATAGTAAGAATATTCCACGACCAAACGAATATTTTCCGACAACAATGAATATTTTATAATCACTTGCTTATTTTGAAAAATTTGCACATTTCACCCATAACTTTAAACTTTTATCAATTTAACCATTTACTAAATAGAAAAATTGAATACTTTTATTTCATAAAATTCGGGGTCTTACATACATAACACTATTTTTCGTCATTTTTATTTCGTCCGATTTCTGCACGTTTTTCGAAAAAAACTTTTATCGGCTTACTTAACTTTTCACGATATATTATCATCAAATCATTCGACGGAATGTCATTTCGACATACCGAACTCTCGGAAAGGCTTATGTTATTCAAACCCTAACCCTTAGGTTTCGTCGGGTGAATAGTGCCTATTTCGTCTTTTTCTCCGAAAATATTTTTATTCTCGAAAATATTTTATTATTGTCTTGAAAATTCTTACTCGTTCAGTCTAGCTCGTAGCCAGAATCCTCCCGACTTATAATCATCCTAGGTTTTAGAACGATTAATAAACACATAACACAGAATATTATTAATAAAAATTCATTTTATTAATAACTAATTCTTTAAACTTAAATTCTGGACAATCCGATTTTTCGGGTTGTCACAATTCTATTATTCTGATGTATGAGTTATTAGTGTATTACTAGAATGAGATCGTGAAGCATCAAATTCGAGATATTAGTATCTGAATTTGGGGGCGTCATAGAAGTTACTTTAGAAGCCACCATAGAATTCATCGAGATAAAGGATGAAGGAGCAGAGGCTTGTTGTGATGTTGATGACTCCTCGAAGCCTTGATCAACCGGAGGATAACCAAGGTCACTATACGACGAGGTGGCAACACCCAGATGGAGAGCATCAAATAAAGCAAGTGTGTCATTAGGCAAAGGCAATTCTTTCATCTTCTCTCTCTAAAAACAAAATGACAAAACATAATATATTATGGAGAAAGAAAGAAAATTCAAGAAGAAAATCATATATTGACTAAAGAAAGATACTTACAATATAGCCAATGGAAAAAGAGTCGGAGATTCTACAAAAAGCGGAATGTCATTCAACCCACCCAATGAGCTATCAATAATACCCTCCCGAGCAGCTACAACCTTGGCAAAATCCTTCTAAGGAGGATGACAATAAGTAGTAGTCTCACGAGAATTCCTTCTTGAGGAAGCAGGAGACTTATCGGTACCCTCAAAACCATCATGAGGAGAAGTTACAGGAAGGTGCGAGGAAAGCGTTGTATCATCCATAGCGGGACCCGAGTTCACATCAAATAAAGAATCATTAGCATCAAGGCTGACACAATCATTCTGTGGAGAAGATGACTTGACAACGATAAGGATAAGTTGGGGAGGCTCACGACTAGTATAAGCCACCGCTGCCGCCTCATTTGCAGTACCAAAAATAAAACCAAGAGGAACATCATCATCCTCTTCATCGACTTCCGCAATCTAAAAATCAAGGAAATAATAACATAGGGAAATACAAAAACAGCTATAAGAAGGTTCAAAGACAAAAAATGAAAATGGCACAAAAGTTTACCAAACTTTTACAACGCTTCTTGACCGAATTTTTGGTTGCCGGCATACTAGAACCAGCATCATCAAGAGGGCAGTTTGCCAATGACTTTAAGATAAGCCTAATGACGGAATGACCAACCAGGACCACGGTAGAATCATTAGGGGAATCACCTCAGAATCCGTAGTAGTAGAGGCCCTCGTTTTAGAACGAGTAACTCTCATTTCCTCGGCACCAGAGGATCCCTGAGGAGGAGCTGGAGGAGGTATCCGAGATGGAAGTATGTGAGATGCATCCTGTGGTGGAAGACACCTAAAAGTAGTAGGGGCCTATGCGGGAGGAATATCGGGGTCACTTCGAGGATGAATGTCTGCTGACTGAGAATGAGAAGATATAGTGTCATTTATACTACTGTAACTAAAAAATGGACTTCATTTTTTGGAAATTAATACTCTTTCCATTCAATTTATTTATTTTTTGTGGAACAAAGCTAATAAGAATGTTGATTTTTGCGCTCATAGTTTGTTTACTATTTTTTCGACAATATTTTCTTCTCCATTGATGGTTGTCCTTGGTTTTGCAAGTTTTTTGATTTGTAAAATTTAAGTTTGGTTTGTACTAAAGCTGGTAAGTTATAATATTTTATTATTGGAGTGGCAACAAATTGTTTGACAAGTAGGAATCTTGAAATCATCTATTGCAATGTAAATTGTACTATAATTGCTTCTTAGGCTGCATCGATCTATAATTATTACATTGGAGAATAAAATGTTATGTTTGATTTCTTATAAGGTCCTAACTTGGAGGGCTTTGTACTTTCATTTGTAGAGCAAAAGCCATTTATGTTATATCATATACCTCTCTCTCTACGTAATATGTTTTCTTTGTTTATGTACTACTTGAAGGGCTTTAGAGTTTAGAATAATAGGTCTGGTATGGTGTTTTTTGATTGGTATTGACGTAATTATTGTTTTATATTTATGTGTTTGAGGTTTGAATGTTTCATATAATTTCAGATTTAATTGTGGGATGTAACTCAATTGGAAGAATCTCAAGTCTTGGATGTTATGCCACAAAAAAAGAGATGAATAACCTGTCTCACACACATAAATTCACAGTTGAATGGCTGATGGGTGAAGAATGATCTTTGACAGTGTCTCATAAATTGGCAGACGTTCAATACAATAAAGTTTCAGATGATATACCTTTACTACATGATGCTGACTGCTTAGCATATTTCTAAATTTTTGTGTTACATCTTTTAGCTCTATTATCTCCAGACTACTTTTGACAGGAATTTTGTATAGACATATAATACCAATTTTGTCATTTATATTTGACAACTGTGTTAAGTAAGGTAATGTATGACTACATCTATCAACCCAAATAAAGATTATATAACCCAACACCAATCAAAAATATTATTAACTTAGATATTCGTGCGAACACGGGTTAGAATGCTAATATTATAGTTGAGAATATTTTTTTAATTCTTCTTATATAGAAGTTTGCATAAATATATTAGTATAAATTTGCTAAAAAAATTTTTAGCTTAATTTTATCCTTATTTATTTCTTACATAAAATTTATTTTAATTATCTCTAATGAAATTGATAATTATATACAACAATATGCCCATTTCAATCAATAAAATTGTTTTAAGTCATTATTTAATTAGTAGATAAAATAATATCATGACAATATTGGTTTTTTTAATCACACCGCATTGCATGTGCACATGTTGACACTTGACAGCATAATTAAAACAGAAAAAGGTATATGAAATTTACTTTACTTGAAATTGATTATACAATTTTTCGTAAAACAAAAATGCCGATAGTATATAAAACCATTGCATTAATCTTTTTCTTAGCCCATTTATCATTAAAAATATTGAAACATTTCCTCCGACTAAACCAAAGCCCAATTAGATATAACGGCTCAATTTGGCCCAACATCATTCCTTCAAATCAGTTAAATTTTCTTTCATTTCGTACGGACAAGAAAACAAAACCCTCGGAATCGAAGAACAGAGCACCAACCACAAACAAATCCTCCGATCAAGGGAAGGAAGAAGAGGCTTTAATAGCAATCGAAGTTCTAATGGCGGAAAACAAACCGATCCCACCACAATACGACCTGAATGCCAAGTGGGACGCCTGTCTTGATTTGGGTGTTCGTCGATTCGTTTATTCTTCCTTGGGTGGCGCTTTTGCTGGTCTCCTCCTCTTCCGTGAGTTCTTAATTCTGATTTTATTTGGGTGATTTTATTTGTTTAATTTCATTTTAGTTTTTGTTTGTTTTATTTGAACCAAATGAAGAATATTGTTGATTGGGATGAAATGCTGGTATTTTGTATTGAATCTTTAACATAGGTTGGGGTAAATAGGACATCATTTGTCACTAATGTTTTTAGTACTATGTGGGTTGATAGGAAATGTTCAAATTGGGTCTGGACCGTCTGGTTCGTGTTTATTCTCCATGCCATATTGTGTTTAAAGATGTAGTTTTTATGAAAATTTTGATATAGGGATTTTGTAAGTACATTTTGGGTGTGAAGTCAGGTGATTTAGTGTTTATATTTAATCTGGTAATGTTGTAATTGGGTCTGGTTGGTTTCGAATACTTCCCTCCACCCCCACAAATATTGCAACACTTTAGGTAACATTTGTGAAGTTAAATGACTAATTTATGCATACTCATGTCACTTTTACCATTTGAATATATAGTAAGTTCCTCTACTAACTCAATTTTGTGAAACATTTTATTGGAACGCTTTCAACCATACATTTCATAGATTTTAATAGATTTCAATTAGGAAATCAAATAAGAATTTGAAAATTTCTTAAACTTTATGCAAAATGTTATCTTGCAATTTGTGGGACGGAAAGCTTACCATTTTTATGCTTGACATATATAAGTCCTAGTTGAGTTTTAGGTCAGGGTGAAATTTGAGGTCATGCTGGTCAGCTGGTGACACAACTTAGTATCTTATTTTTTCTCTTTAGATGGAACTGCGTTTATATTTTTCGGTAATGTTTATAAATTAATGATGATAATAACAATAATAATATCTATTAATGGCAATAATAATAATGTTGATGATGAGAATACGGAGACATAATTTATTTTTCATCAAACATACGGTTACTATTTCTCTCTTTTTTTGTCCCCATTTTCTTTTTTGTTTTTCATTTTATCTTTTTATATTTATGTTTGTATGTATTTTCATGATCTGAGTGGGTTTTTATTTTAGTTATTTGCATTCATTTCTATTCTTTTGAAATATTTATTTTCTTTTCTTTCCTATATGTGACAAACACATCTAGCATTGTGTAGGATTTTTTTTTTCTTATCTTATTAATTTCTGGCACATTCTGCTTCCCTATACTAAGGACTTTCCTGAATCTTCATATACTTTTAGATAATTTAGGTTTTAGTAAAAATTGTCAAAAGCTGATCAAAGCCGTAGTCGCCGGGAAGATAATCCCATGCCTCTCTTCTGCTATTCTGTAGGCTCCCACATTTACACGGGTGGCATTCCCTTTGATGCTTGTATATATAAAACAGAGTTATAACCTTTTAAGCTTTATCAGTGACAGTTCAAGTTGTGTTTTCTTGTCAAGTTATAGTTAAGTTTTTGTTTTCCAAGACCAGGATTATGCAAAAACTTTGAAAACTGTTTGCAATTTGTACAGTGGAATTCCCATTCTTGATTTGGATTATAATATAAACAAAGCATAGTATAAATGTACAAGATTAAATGAAAGAATAATGTATAAGATTATCAGCCTGAAGAAATGAATAGGCTGATATTCAACCGTAGTATCTGAATGAGTAAGCTGATTTGTAAATTGAATGAACTACTTAAGTGTATTTAGGGAGCTATATAAATAATATGAATTTTTTACAATAGATAGCTAAACACTTGAGCAATCAGCTAGGATAAAGAATATGAAATGATAGATTTTTAAGTGGTTTGACTCCTTTGAGGCTTAGTCAACCCCCAGGTCTCTTCTAACAAGACCAGAGCTCTTTATTATCAGTAGAACTCCCAGTTTTAACTTGCTTGCTGCATAACCTTTGCTACTTCTGTTTTTTTAGGCTCAAACACAACCTAACTTGTATTACGGGCGCACAAGAAAACCTAATCTATTTCTCCTGTAAGCTAGGTGATACCTGGTTGTTTCTGAACTCACAACCAACTCTGCACAAATGAGTTTGTGAGTAAGTTTTTACAATTACCCCTTTATAGATCAAATCTATACAATATGAAGCTCTTTAGCTTTTCCTTTAAACTAACATAAACAAGTTTGAAAATGAAGAACGAAAGGTTTACAATCACCCACTATCTTCTCTCTAAAACATTTAGAATAAAGAATGTAGAGAAGATAAAAACTCAGATCGCTCTGTTTTATGCTCTCGCAACTTCTGTAGATCTTTAAGTTTACACTCTCATGAGTGTGATAGCTTTAGTGCTTGTATGAACAACTCTTGTATGCTCTGCTCTTCACTTATGTTCACGGTTCTTCTTTTTGTTTTTCTACACTTGTGGCTTGGTGATATTTCTTCACTTTATATGATCTTAAGCTTTGATCCTTGATAGATGAGAGTGTAGAGATCCGTTGGGCAGTTCTTTCAATTCAACATCTCTTTTTTTCAAACGCTCCATGTCCAAGCAAGCTTCATTCGATGCTATCTTTCCGAGTATTATACGGTGACATGACAATTTACTATGAATAGACTAGAGCAGTAGAGCTGGTATGCTGATCGCTAGACTATTCTGACCTTTAGCTTATACGTGTCTTGATGTGATGTTTGCTTTATTCCTTGTTTTCCTGTGTCATATTTCTGCACGTGGGACTTAACAAACAATCAATATGTACTCCCTCCGTCCCCAAAAGGATGAGCTAAGTATATTTTTCACACAAATTAAGAAAAGTAAAGTAGAGGAAAGAGAATAAAAATAGTTCCAAATTTATCCTTATTAGCACCACAAGATTAAATAAAGTAACGAGTGTTTTTAATTTTTTATACTAATGGACCTCATAAATGACATACTTACGTTTACTTTATGTACCTTAAGTCATCCTTTTGAGGACAAAAAAATTGTAACTTAAGTCATCCTTTTGAGGACCGAGAGAGTATATGTTAACATAGTACATGAACATTAAATGAATCATATGGCATTTCACCTTCTTTTCAACTACCGACTTTATGCATAACATAGAATGCATCAAGTATATAACCTTAATATATTATAAAGGTATCCGGTAAAATCATGTGGGGCTATCAGTTGACACAAAAAGTAACTAAGCAAATTCAAATTAATTCAAACATGTAATATAATAAGAAACATGCATACAAATAAACTAGCATAGTCGCACACAATAAATTCTATCAAATGATTAGGAACTAAGCAATAAATCTACTATATGATTAGAAGTAGATCAAATTGCAACACATTCAATGTAGCAGATCCTGCTATGTTACAGGGCTATATCCCTAGGCTATTTAATCATACTTGACTGACTATATCACTAGGCTATGATTATCAGTAGGCTGACAGCAGTTTTATTAATCATCGAAACTAGAGATGCACCAACAGTTTTTATGCAATATCAGACATTATCTTGCTCAGAATTTATTCGAAAGGAATGTGGTCTGAAATTTTCATTTCCTCAAATATATGATATAAATTGATGTTACTTTAGTAGAGAATGTCAAAGTAGATTCTATCAAATCTCCTTGAATAAGCAATCTTGCAACAGGAGGAAGGGTATTATGAGGTTAGTCTACTATGATTAGAATATGATGCTGTTAGAATTATCGTCAGTAACCCGTTCATAGTTATTTACTGTTCTTTTTTGCTAAGTGAATTGCTTTAATAGGAAATGATCTTTTTTTATACTTGCTCCATGTCTACAGTAAGAGAAGCATGTTTTTTAATATCTATAGTCTTCACCACTATCA
Organism: Panax notoginseng; assembly: GCA_016801055.1. Lineage (NCBI taxonomy): Eukaryota > Viridiplantae > Streptophyta > Magnoliopsida > Apiales > Araliaceae > Panax > Panax notoginseng. Next base: position 171,938,159 of record CM029016.1, read on the forward strand.
GTTTATATAAATCAAACAAATCATTTGTATCATCTACTTTTTCTATGTCAGGGAGTCCTTTGACCCGCTGGGCATCTGTAGCTTTCGGAGCTGGAGTGGGTCTTGGAACTGCTTACACAGAGTGCTCTAGTAAATTTGATGGGTCTTATGCAAAGCCGACTCCTCCTGGCCTTGCAGATACGCCACCTAAGGTAGCTCTCATTTTAATTTCCTCCGTATGGTCAAGTCCGCTTCCTCATATTTTAACTGTAACCTTTTTACTTGTTTTATCTGTTGGTAGCAGTCCTTGAATGCAGGAAGCTTTATTCAAATGTTAAGTTGCACATCTTACTAAATTAAGCATGTTTTTGTTGGATAATACTTAACTATATATGCACAAATTATAAAAAAATGTTAAAACCTTAAGGATCAACGTGAATTGTATTCGATTACATATATGTAAGAAACTATGTATATATGGTCAAAAACTTGGAAAGTTAAACTTCAGCGTTGAAATTTACACTGCAATTAACAAGCATTAGGTTTACATTCATGTTATTCATTGTTAAATAGCTTATGAATTGCACTTATGAATCATAAAACCATTGGTTGTCATTACTTTCATGCTCCAAGTATGTCTTTTGGTTACATTTGCAGTTTTCGTGGTTTACCTTTCTCTTATATGAATAGTTTCTAGGAATTGAGTCTACGCAAAACAAACAATAAAATTAAGGAGGTAAATAACACAAAATTTAACGTGGTTTGATCCTTAATGATTACTCCACAACTTTTTTGCACGGAATAAAAACTACAAAACTCTGTCCAATATTACAACATTTTGCATGGAATATAGAGCTAAAAACTGCAAAAACTCTCTTTCCATCTCAAACCAAAACTCACTAACCGTATCTCAACTCTACTAGGATGCTGTATGAGATATGGTTGTGCTACAATTTCAATAACTAAATATAAGACCCCGTTTATGTCCTGACCCATATCTCTAGTTTTCCTATTCGAAATAGGACTCTGACCGACATATAAGACATGACTCCTTCCTAAATAAAGCTCCTTTCATATTTGGATTGGAGGCATATCCAAACAATTCTCCCTCAACTCGAATCCTTGCATCCTTCAACTTTATCATTGTCACTGTAATGATCGCAACGATCGAACAATCTTTGTAAATAAGATTTTATATGAAATTATTGAATTAAATGAGATTTTATTAATAATTTGAGTTTTATGCAACTTATGGTTGTTATATGACCGCACTACGCGTTATGTGTGTTTTTTTGAGTGTTTAAAGGGTAAATGTGGAAAACAAATTTTTTTGAGAAAAGACGTAAAAACACTATTCACGCTAAAAACACAAACTTGTTTTTTTGAATTTTCGAACTACGACTTGGCGTTTTTTTCGAAAAAGAGGGATCGGTGGCGAAATTTGATTTTCGAAAATTGAAAGTCGATTTTTCGAGTAGCCTAGTGGATTACGAAAACATAATTGAAAAAAGTTAGGAAATCTAACTAAATAAGAAATGTCTAACTAGAATTTAGTTGGACTAAATAAACCTAAGAATTTCATGGTTTGGTTAGGGAAATTCAAGGCTTGACCAAGTTGAGTAAGATAAAAGCTAAGTTAAGAGTGGAAATGGCTTGGCCAAGTCTAAGCCAAGAACTGAGTCAAGTGCAAGCCAAGGTTGGATGTGGCTTAGCTAAGATTGGAAGCCATGGCTTAAACCTGAGGATTAAATCTAAGACTTGGAGCCAAAGCACGTGGATGGATATTTATCCCATGTGGGCTAATTAAGGTTGTGACAAGGCTATGCTAGATGACCAAGGGGAAAAAGGGGCACAAGGGGCCGGACATATGGTGCAAGGGGGGAATAATGGGATGACTCATGGACTTAGGTGGCAAGATGGGTTTAATGCTTGCTTATCTTCTCCACCAACAAATCCCAAGTGTCATCCTTTCATTCATTAACCCCACATTAGTTAGTTTAACTCTGAAGAATGGTTAAGTGTAGGATGATTTGATTAAATCATCCAACACTAAACTCATTTTGTTGTTCAAAAGTTACAAGCAAGAAAGAGAAAGAGATAGCTAAAGTAAGAAAGCAAAAGAAAAGCTAAGAAGCTAGAGAGAGTGAGGAAGTGGTCGGATCTAAGGAGAGGAAAGAGGACCAAGATTAAAGCTTAATCAACGCTTTAAAGAAGAAAAAGAACTAAGGAGGTAAGAACAACAACTCATCTATTTCATCTCTTTCTTTAGAAGCTTTCTAGCTTGATAGAGAAGTGCTTGTTAGTGGTTGTTGTTTGTGATGAGAGATCATAGAAGGATTGATAAGGTTATTTGGTGACTTAACCTTGTTAAATAACTAGTTCAATGCATGAAAAGTTGAAACTAAACTTAAGACTCAAGCTTAAGCATGAGGATGGAAAACAAGATAATAGTGGACTGTAAACGGACTCTAATACATGTGTCTGTGTGTTGATGTATGATTCCAAAAGATGGAATCATAGTATTTCTTGTGGAAATGTTCCAAGTGGAACAGAGGAAAAATAAGCCATAACGAATTTATGGCGAAATTTTCCGTAAAAAGAGGTGTGAAAAACCCTAGCTTGACACCCTTTTTAGGCCAAGTGTACGGGTAGTTAACACCTCCGAAAAATTATTTCTTTCCCGAGGTTAATTAGTTGGGTGAAAACGTGAGCCGTGGGCTCAAGAACGATTTGATTTTGGATGAGCAAGTTGTGATGTTTAGAAAATTTGTCGATAAAACGACTTTGTGAAAAATGGCTCCCGAAGGGGTTTTGAGCCGATTTCCCAATAAGTTAGAGAATTGTGAATTTTTTTTTGTTCGGGAGATTTGAAGAATTTGTTATAAGGAAGAAAATGGCTCAAGAACAGACTTATTCCGATATCGGACGACTAAGTTATGGAGCGAGCGGTTAAGAAGGCGGGGAAAGGGTTGCATGAGTTGCAAATTTTGAGTTCAAGTGTCAAGGTCGAGCGCCTAGGTGCTTGACTCGGCACTCAGACTCTGTTACCAAGCGCTTAGGCGCTGACCCAAGGCAAATTTGGAGCGCCTGTTCAAGTGTTAGGCCAAAAATCATTTCGTAAATGCTTTATTAAATTGATCATAACTCTTTTGTATGAATTTCGATTGAGGTGATTTGAGGTGATCTGGAAAGCTAAGAAGTAGACCTACAACTTTCATTCTTTAAGAATTGAGAGATAAGGTCGGTATCAAGGTCTAAAATGAGCATTTTTAGGACTGTTATGTAATAGGAGGCAAACCGTGGTGGTTTCTTCGGACCGCCGTGGTGCCAAGTCATGTTTGGCTAGTATTTCTGAATTCTAAACCTTGAACTTTGGAAATATAGGCTAGAGAAATGTATATCAAGGAATGGTAAATGTTTTTGACGTGTTAATCGCACTCAATAACGTGTCAGTTAAGCGTTCAGGTTAGAAAAGTCGGGTGTACGACGTACGAACGTCGAAACGCGAAGTCGAATGTTAATAAAATTAAATAGTGATCCGATTCTTATGAAACAGACATTATAAAACATGTAATAGAGTTAAAGTAAACCGTGAGTGACGTCTATACATGGCTAATTGGTATGTTTATAGGTACTGAATTTGTAAAACTTACAAAGGGTGATTAACGCTAAAGTATTAAAAACCGCTAAAGCAAGTATTCTAACTCCACTCAATCTTCATTTGAATGTTAGTTTAAAGTATGTGGATGTATATTCTTATGAATAATCCTTATGTATGCTTCGGTTTACACAATGTTTAACGATTGTGTAAACTTCAAACTTTACAAACTCTTTGTTGGTTGTACAAGTGTTCAGCTATGCTATAACGCATAGATTGTTCAAGCTTTGCTATAATGCATGAATTGTTCAAGGTTTTCAAGTTCTGATATGAATGAACTGTTTAAGAAGTATGGCAATGCCATTTGTATCGGCTAGACACATGTTAAAACCTTTCAATGATCTAGATAAGATCTTTTGAATTGTTATTGAGTGTAAGTAAATCTTCCAAACTAATTTCTACTTGGTGCGGACTCAGTATGAGAATGAACAACCCTACTATTGGGGGAATGTTTTAATATTGTCGCCATGAAACGTCGAGTGACGGAAGAACGCAAAATAAGTTGTTCGTCATGTAATGTTGATCAACATAGGTTACAAAGGGCCGATCACCCAACGTGCTCTCGGGAGTTATGACGGTCTACAGCGGAATAACTGTTTAAACCCTTTCGCAATGAAAATGAAAGTTTGAGGTCTTATGACCGATCAGCTAAAGTCACTATGTCGTTTCAAAAATATATTTTGAAAACAAAGTAATTTCTATCATTTGAGATCTCTTCACAACTTTTGTTCAGTTGTTGAAGGTTTAGAAATATGAAGACATGTTTCTTGATTTTGTTATTTTATATGCAATTGTTATACTTGTTGGGCATGTAAATGCTCATTTTTTCTTTAAATTAAATGTTTTCAGCTAAAACTGAGCGTGTAGATGGTGTAGAAGGGTCTGGAAAGGACAATGGCAAAGGTAAGATGAATGAATAAGAGGATGTGAACCCTATCTGTAATGGATAGATTTATTGTAAATAATTATTGCTGTAATTATAATGATTAAGAAGATTTAAAGGTCATAGAACCTGGGTATGTAATAAGCTTGTAATAGTTGGTAATTATTTTCATGCATGATTAGATGTATGTTAGAGTTAGTATCGTGAAGCGCCAGATCGGAGTTTAAAGATACTCGGATTTGGGGTGTCACAGTCACTGTTATCAACACTGTCATAATTATCTTCAACAACAAGAAATTAAATTGATTTTTGTTGACTAGCGCACTACTTTATTTAAGTGTGAACTCGACTCTGCCCTACTGCGAACTGTTAAATAGTGCCGTTTACTGGCCTTACTGCGGATCATCAACATCATCTCTTTAACACTATCATCACCATTAACAGCAGTAACAACGTCAATATCATTTGTATCATTGTCTTCATTGTCATTGTCATCTCCATTATCTTCATCATCTAGTGGCTGGAACAATAAGCACAAAATATTTTTTTCATCAGCATCATCATGAAGCTCGAATATAATCTTTTAATATTCACTCTCTTTATTCTTGTTTTTAGTGCGTCTATAAATTGCCTTTATCTTGGATCTAATTATCCTACCTTTTGATACCACATGTTTGGAATTAAGTCCATGCAAATCAAACAATAAAATAAAGAGAGAAAACCAACACAATTTAATGTGGTTTGATCCTCAATGACTTATTCTACAAACAACTCCAATATATAATATTTTCAATAGAACAACTTTTTGCACGGGAACAAAGTTGCAAAATCCTCCCTCTAATATTATACCTTTTTTGCACGAAATATAAAAGTTGCAAAAATCTTCTCTTGCACGAAACCAAAATTCAATCGCACCCTCTCTAAGTCGAGAATGTTGCATGATTTTTGGTTATGGTACATCTTTTAATAACTAAACAGAAGACCTCATTTATAGAGTACCCATAACTCTACTTCTCCTGTAATGAGATTTTTAGGAATAATTTGAGTTTTTTGTCTTGCGGTCGTAATATGACCACGATACATGTTATGTGAGTGTTTTTTGAGTGTTTGAAGGGTAAATGTGGAAAATAATTTTTTTTCAAGTAAAGACGTAAAAACACTATTCACGCTAAAAACGCTACTTCGTTTTTTCGACTGTTCGAATTACGACGTAGCATTTCTTCAGGAAATGGGGATCGAAGGCGAAATCAGATTTTCGAAAATCAAAAGTCGTTTTTTCGACTAACCTAGCGGATTACGATAAAGAAACCGAAAAAGTTAAAAAACCTAACTGGATAAGAAAATGTACTAGAATTAGTTGGACTAACTAAACCTAAGATTTTCAAGGCTTGGCTAGGGTTTGCAAGACTTGGCTAGGTTTGAGCCAAGGGTTTAGCCAGGGTTGAGCTTAGGGTTTGGATGACTTGGCTAAGGGTTGAGCCAAGGGTTAAGCCTAGGTTTTGGAGCGATTTGGGCTAGGGTTGAGTCATGACTTAAGCCTTAGGTTACCCTAAAGACTTGGGGCCAAAGTAAAGTAATTGGTGATTATCCTAATGTTGTGATGACAAGGTTTGTTTTAAAGCGAGATAAAGGGTAAAATGGGCCAATATGGTCGGCTATTTGGAGGATAAGGGGACCAAATGGTGAGTCATCTAGCATGACTCACCTCATCTAGACTACCAAACATTGATTGCTTGCCCCCCCCCCCCAAATTAAGTGCACACTTATTGATTAAGTGGCCTGAGTTGGTTTAATTGTGGTTTGATTAGGCTAACTCAAGGGGATGATTAGTAAGCTTTGAAAGATGAGGGGGAAGTCCTTAGAAGACTTTAGTTGAGTGACCAATTTGTAAGAAGTACAAAACCAATTTATCATCTCTTCACTTTTCCTAAATTTGGTTAAGTGTTGGATATATAGGGACAGAAGGACAAGAAGATCAAAATTAAGGTTGATCAAGTTAAGAAGAAGACGAGCAAGAACACAAAAGGTAAGCTTAGAACCCCAACTTTTTCATCTCTTTGATTTTTCTTTTTGAGTATTTAGTTGGTGGTGGTTGATTAATTGAAGATCATGGTGGATCGTGAAGGTATAAATTGGTTATGAAGGAGTTAATCTCGTTAAACTACCTTAAATATGCATGTTAAATGAACAAATAATTAAAGACGTAAGCCTAAGCATAAGGATGGAAAACAAGTTTTGTAGTGGACTGTAAACGGACCTAAATATATGTTTGTCTGTGTTTTGTTGTTGTATCCTTTTCGGGCCAAGTTTATGGGTAATTAACACTTTTAGAAAGTTCTTTCTTTCTGGGGGTTATGTAGTTGGTTGAAAACGTGAGCCGTATGTTCAGGAACGAGATCAATTCGACTTTGGATGAGCGAGTTGTGACGTATATAAAATTCGATGTTAAAATGTCTTTTGGTGAAAAAAATGGCTCACGAGGGAGTTTTGAGCCGATTTATCGACAAGTTAGAGACACGGGAATTTTTTTTTTGTCCGGGGGGATTTGAAGAGGGTATTACAAGGAAGAAAATGGCTAAGGAACGAACTCATTCTAATAAGGGAAGACGAAGTTACGACGTTGCGAAGTAAGCACGTCAGAGCGTAAAAAGTCAACTGGGCTGACCAAGGCTTAGCGCAGGCGCAACTACGACAAGCTGTAGGGTGTCAACGCAGTTGTGCTGCTTGTGGGCGCAATTGCGCCGGCCAGGGCCAAAGGTTGGTCAGTTGTGCAGTCGGGCATCAAGCGTCGGGCGTTCGCGACGTGTAATGCCAATGACAGTAAAAGTGAACATTTGAGGCTTTATTAGACGAAAATTATGAAACGCAAATGACTTAATATTAACCAAGGAGTCTTATGACCGTGCTAAGCTTACGCAAATGCATGTCACTTAGGCGTTAAGTAGTCTGGCAAAGTCGGCCGTATGATGTGCGAACGTCGAAACGCCGGGGCAAGTGTTGTCAAAACTTAAAGTGTTCCGATAATTAAAAAATGGACATAATAGGACATGTGAAAGAGTTAATGTAAACTATGAGTGACTTCTATACGTGGTTAATTGGTATGTCTATGTGCACTAAATGTGTAGGACTTTCAAAGGGCGATTAAGGTAAAGTCTTGAAGACTGCTAATGCAAGTATCGTAACTCCATTCAATTTTGTATAATATTGAATGTCAGTTTTTGAATCTTGTACAACAATGGTTGTGTAAGTTTTCATTCGTATGAGCTATATTCTTATGAATATTCGTGTACGATTCAAGTTTTGTAATACCGAAATATTGTGTGAACTCTGAACTTGTGCAAATCTTTCGGTATTTGCATAAGGTGTTCCAGCTTTGGTATAATGCGTATTGGTAAGGTTTTTATGTGCGTTCTAGACTTATGCAAATCTTTTGTATTTGTACGAGTGTATAGGCTTTGCTATAATGCATGATGATAATGATTTCAGGTTCTGAAATTCATGAATTGTTCTAGTATTTTGTCAATGCCAATTGTATCGGCTAGACACATGTTTAAACGTTTTATTGATTTAGATATAATTCTCCGAAACGTTATTTAGGTTAAGTACAGTTGTCCACCCTAAATTGTTTTGAGGTTTGGGCATTCTGAGAAGAACAAGTTTTTGTCGAATTAACTCCGACCCTATCGGGTAGTGCCGACATACTCTGTCGGGTGACTGTAGAACGCAAAATAAGTCGTCGCCATGTAGTGTTGATCAACGCTGGGTGCAAAGGGTTGATCTCCTAACGTGCTCGTAAGCTAGGAAGGTTTATAGTGAAATAGCTGTTCAAACCTTTTCAAATGTAACTTATGACTACTTAGCTTGAAGCTTGTATGTCGTTTCAAAAATTGTTAACCGAGAAGAATTGTGACGATGAATGTTTTGAAATGTCTTCACAACTATTGTTAAGTTGTTGGAGTTTGATATATGAGGAATATTTGATTTCTAATTTTGTTATTCAACTGTAAGTACTGAACAATTGAATGCTTGAAATTATATATATTTTCAATAGAGACAGATCGGCCCGAGGATTCAGGTAAAGACAAAGGAAGAAGCGAACGAATAATAAATGTAATAGTTAGAAGTATTGTATGAAATTATATATTCTGTAAATATCATGTAATAAGAAATCAAGGTCTTAGAACCTGAGAATTGTAATAATGTGTCTGTAATAGCTAGTAATTGCATTCATATTGGTAAGGTTACACGTGTAGGATAGCTATCCCCACCACTCTTGTGTAATTTTGTTTTGAAATTCCGGGGGCGGAATCCTTATACAGGGGGAAGAATGTAATGATCACAAAGATCAAATATCCTTGTAAATAGAATTTTTAAGGAATTATCTACTAAAATGAGATTTTAGGGATAATTTGAGTTTTATGTGTCTTGCGATTGTAATATGACCACGATACGTGTTATGTTAGCTTTTTTGAGTGTTTGAAGGGTAAATGTGGAAAATAAAATTTTTTCGAGAAAAGACGTAAAAACACTATTCAACTAAAAACACAACGACTTTTCGAATTACGACAAACGTTTCTTAGGGAAATGGGGATCGATGGCGAAATCGAATTTTTTGAAAATCGAAAGTCGTTTTTTTTGCCTAACCGAGCGGATTACGAGAACGTAACCGAAAAAGTTAGAAAACTTAACTGGATAAGAAAATGTCTAAACTAGAATTAGTTGGACTACGCAAGCTTAATATTTTCAAGACTTGGCTAGGGTTTGCAAGACTTGACTAGGTTTGAGCCAAGGTTAAGCCTAGGTTTTGGATTGGAGTGGCTAGGGTTGAGCCATGGCTCAAGCCTTCGGATTAAACCCTAAAGACTTAGGTCCAAAACGAAGTAATTGGTGATTATCCAATGTGGGATAATGTTGTGATGACAAGGCTTGTTTTAAAGAAAGATAAGGGGTAAAATGGGCCATTATGGCCGGCTATTTGGAGGATAAGGGGACCAAATGATGAGTCATCTGGCATGGCTCACGTTATCTAGACCAAACATTGAATGCTTGGTCCCCTGTTAAGTGATTAAGTGGCTTGAGTTGGTTTAATTGTGGTTTGATTAGGGTGGATAATTAGTAAGCTTTAAAAGATGAGGGGGAAGACCTTAGAAGACTTTAGTTGGGTGACCAATTTGTAAGAAGTGGAAAGTAGGTTTTATATATACAAAACCAAGTTATCATCTCTTCACTTTTCCTAAATTTGGTTTAAGTGTTAGAGGGAAAGCAAGAGCAAGAGGGAAAAGAGAGGGAGTGACCGGATATATAGAGAGAGAAGGAGAGCAAGAGCAAGATAAGATCAAGGTTGACTAAGTTAAGAAGAAGAAGAAGAAGAGCAAGAACACAAAAGGTAAGCCTAAAACCCTAACTTTTTCATCTCTTTGATTTTTCTTCTTTGAGTTGTTTAGTTGGTGGTGGTGGTTGACTAATGAAATATCATGGTGATATAAGGTTGGAAAACAAGTTTCGTATTGAACTGTAAACAAACGTAAATAAATGTTTGTCTGTGTTTTGTTGTTGGATTTCAAAAAGATGGAATTATAGATAAGTGAGTTGGTAAGATGTTCCCTGTGGAATGGAGAATGAAATTTTCTGTAAAAGGTGTCGAGTATGAAAATCCTAGCTTGGTACCCTTTTCGGGCTAAGATTACGTGCAGTTAACACTTTCGGAAAGTTTTTTCTTTCCGGGGGTTGTGTAGTTGGTTGAAAACGTAAGTCGTGGGCTCAGGAACGAGCTCAATTCGACTTTGGATGAGCGAGTTGAAACGTATAGAAAATTTGAGCTAAAACGTCTTTCGTTGAAAAAAACGGCTCACGAGGGAGTTTTGAGCCGATTTCTCGACAAGTTAGAGACCCGTGAAAATTTTGGATTTGAAGAGGGTATTATAAGGAAGAAAATGGCCTGGGAACAGACTCATTCTGATAAGAAATGACGAAGTTACGGCGTTGCAAAGTAGGCACGTCAGAGCGTAAAAAGTCAACTGGGTTGACTAAGGCTCAGCGCAGCTACGCTGGTCCTTGGACCATCTTAGCGCAACTGCGCCGATCAAGGCCAAAGGTTGGTCAGGTTGGTTAGTTGTGCAGTCGGGCGTTCGCGTACGTGACGTGTAATGCCATTGACGATAAAAGTGAACATTTTAAGTTTTAAAAATCGAAAATTATGAAACGTATAAGACTTAATATTAACGAAGGAGTCTTATGAGCGTACGTTGCGTGTCGTTTAGGCGTTTAAGCAATCAGGCAAGGTCGAGCATATGACTTGTGAACGTCGAAACGCCGGGGCAAGTGTTGTCGGACTTAAAAAGTGTTCCGATTCTTATGAAACAGACATAATAGAACATGTGAAAGAGTTAATGTAAACATGAGTGACGTCTATACGTGGCTAATTGGTATGTCTAACTAAATGTGTTAGACTTTCAAAGGGCGATTTACGTCAAAGTCTTAAAGAAGACCGCAAAAGCAAGTATCATAACTCTATTCAATTTTGTATATTGAATGTCAATTTTTGAATCTTGTACAATTATGGTTATGTGCAAGTTTTCATTTGTATGAGCTATATTCTTATGAATATTTGTATGTATGATTCAAGTTTTGCAATATCGAAATATTGTGTGAACTCTGAACTTGTGCAAATCTTTCGGTATTTGCATAAGTTGTTCCAGCTTTGGTATAATGCATATTGATAAGATTTTTATTTGAGTTTCAGACTTATGCAAATCTTCTGTATTTGTACGAGTGTTCAGGCTTTGCTATAATGCATGACAATAATGATTTCAAGTTTTGAAATTCATGAACGGTTTAAGAATTTTGTCAATGTCAGTTGTATCGGCAAGGCACATGTTTAAACGTTTTATTGATTTAGGTATAATTCTCCAAAACGTTATTGAGGTTAAGTACAGCTGTTCACCCCAAATTGTTTTGAGGTTTGGACTCTAGTATGAGAAGAACAAGTTTTTGTCGGATTAACTCCAACCTACCCTATTGGGTAGTGCCGACATACTCTGTCGGGTGACGGTAGAACGCAAAATAAGTCGTTCGCCATGTAGTGTTAATTAATGCAGGGTACAATGGGTTGATTTCCTAACGTGCTCGTAAGCTAAGATGGTTTACAGCGGAATAGCTGTTCAAACCTTTTCAAATGTTAGAAAAAGTTTAAGGTCTTATAACCACTCAGCTTGAAGCCTGTATGTCGTTACAAAAATTGTTAAATGTTCAAGGTCTTATAACCACTCAGCTTGAAGCCTGTATGTCGTTACAAAAATTGTCAAATGAGAAGGCTTGTGACGATGAATGTTTTGAAATGTCTTCACAACTATTGTTCAGTTGTTGAAGTTTGGTGTAGGAGGAATATTTGATTCCTGATTTTGTTGTTAATCAAATGTAAGTACTTGCTGAACAATTGAATGCTCACCCTTACTTGAAATTATCTATATTTTCAGACCCGAGGATTCAAGTAAAGACAAAGGAAGGAAGAAGTGAACGAATAGAAGATCGAATACTAAATGTAATAGTTAGAAGTATTGTATGTTATTATATATTCTCTACAATATCATGAAATAAGAAATCAAGGTGTTAGAACCTGAGAATTGTAAGAATATATCCGTAATAGCTAGTAATTGCATTCATATTGGCAAGGTTACACATGTGAATACATGTCTATGTATGGAGATGAATGTTGATGTTTAGTACCGTGTAGCACCATATTCAGGGTTTAAAGGTAACCGGATTTGGAGCGTCACATCTCCTATGTGAAACATGACTGTAACATATAAATAATAAAATTCCTATTTAAAATATGACTTCTTCTAAAACAAAACAACTTTTAATAATAGGATTCGAGGCTTATCCTAAGAGTAGTATTCTTATTTGTTTTGAAGTTCTGTTTTTGACTTTGTAGTTACATGAAAATGTAACCATAAGTTTCTTTCCTAAAATAGTAAATCTGTCTTACATGCATGATCGAACACTTGTGTGTACACCTCTTCGTGTTATTTGTATTGTCATTATTGTTAATAATAGCAGGTTTTATCTGTACTACTACTACTACTACCTCTATTTACATCAGTTTTAAAGACCTAGTTATGGCCCTTCCTGAACGAGGGTAGAGCCAGAGGCTTGGTGTGACCGGTTATAGGTACATTTGGCTTCATATAGTGCTGCCAGGCCCTGTTCCATGAAGCCACTAATCACGTGAACCACTGGTCCTACCATGGGTTAGGGGTGTAAAAATATCTATTTTCCCCCCTCCCTATAATGACTCAAGTGTGTAGGAATCATGCCTGGGAAATCGACAATCATCTTCGGACTTGAAGCACCAAGCCATCTCATAACCTAACCCTCTATCACAATTCACAAGATATCAATGAGGGATGTTACTCTATTAACATGGTGGTGATAGTGAGTTTAACTTGATCTGAACTGAAATCAAATTAAAGCCGTCTCGTCTCATTAAGGGTATGTTGAAACTGAAATCCCAGTTGGATTTCATCACAACATAGACGCTTATGGATAATTTAACTGAGTGTAATGCTTTGGGTCCCAAATTTGGTAGAAATTTTGGTCCTAGTGAATAGTTTAATCTGTTTTAATTAAGTGACCAATCACAAATGATGTAGCAATCAATGCGATAATGACATCTTTGGGGCCCTGATTTTGCTACCAAATTTTGAACCCCTAGAATTACTCTAAACAAATTGTAGAAGAGGATCAGTTGAAGAAAGAGATCATTCCTAGATTTTGTTATCATTCTTTACCCAGTAACCTTTTATTTTGTTGTCTATAGTTTTCTTTTAGGGTAATTTAAACAACCACTAACATGAAACAATTTATGGATGCTCATATACTGTATGATTAGAAAGAACACAACATGTGTATTCTAAGTAAACATCTACGAATGACCACGTGCAGGGGAATGAGAAAATCTTGAATAATTTAAATTATGAGAAATTTATATATTTGATATTAGGTTTCATTATTAATAAAACTAAAAAATCAACATTTCAGAAAATTAATCAACTTGGTTTCTTCTTGAAAAATAACAAGATTATTTTTCTTGAAAAACAAGCAATCAAAATTTTCTTCATAGAAAAAATAAATGAACAAGACTGTTTATTGCCATTTAGTCTTGCGAGACCTTTTATATTTATTTTGTTTATTCTCCTGTGTTTCTAGTGAGCCACTGAATTAACTTTTGATTGCTTTTGTCAGGAAGAACAAGACTGAGTTGATATTCCAGTCATTGGGTGATTTAATTCTCCGCAAGAATTGTTTTTGATCCTTTAAGGCGGTGTAGGTGAATTCACTATTATTGGTTTTTCTTTGTAAAACTATTATCAAGTGGAGTTCATTAGAAAAGAGAAATTAATAATTGCTTTTATTGGAGCATTGGCCTATATATTCTCTCATTTTTGCGATGAAACTTTTCATACATATGCTGCCTGAATCCCGCTAAATTTCTTGCAGGGTATATATTTTTTGGTAATTGAATCAAGTATTTGATTAACTTGAATTTTAATACTGGTTTGAGGGTACTGAAATTGGAACATTTTATTAACTTTTGAATGATTTATTCTTTTGTTGGCTTGAGGAACAATGCCTGGTGTGCATTTTTGGATTCTTCCCTTATCATTATAACACTGTTTTTGAGTTTCAAAATGTACGAAAAAACCCCGGAAACCTTAGTTGTCTATCCTATATATATATATACACACACGCACTTATTTTTTTGATGAAAAAGAAAAGGATGGGAACTACTTTTTCTGAACGTTTATGTCTGAAAGTAGAGGAGTTTGGACAAAAATTAACTAAAATAAGCAAAACATAGAAACACAACGTAACAATTCTCTAGGCAGTGTTTCTTAACACATTTTGGATTTTGTATATAAAAAAAATATTGTACTCCTATTCCACATTATTTTATTATTATTGATTTTTTAAATTCGATTTAAGATATTTTTAAACTTAAAATTAATAATTATTCTTTTAATCTTTAATTAATACAATTGTGAATATTGTAAACTATATAAAAAGTATTACTCATTGTAAATTATTATTTCATAATTTTTGATGAGTCATCTCAAATTTAAATTTAAAAATATTTCAAATTGACTTTTAAAAGTCAATAATGATCATATAATTTGTAATAGAGGGGAGTATTTCCATTCATGTGTTCGGTTTAGATGTAAATTGTAAAACAGCCAAAAGTATCTTGCAATTTTCTATATGAATTATCAATAATATGTTTGACATAAAATTTAAACCTTTTTCTTTTAGACACGATTAATAATTAAAAATCAAAATACTAAATTAACAAACTTTAGTGTTAGAATTAGATCACACACGCATACGACTGTAAAGGAATAACACAGAAATTTACGTGATTTCCCAATTTAAGTAGTCCACGGGAGCGGCGTTCTTTTTTTTATTCACTGAATACATAGGATTTTACAATAGAGTATATATAACTGCTACTTCTACTCCAACCCTAATTCACATTATAGCTGAAATACCCATAATACCCTTTTCAACACTGTACCGTACAGTAGGGGGGCTATGCCCCCCCCCACCCCTCCAACCTTTCGATTCAACACCCGATGGGTCAGTGCTCCGCTACGCTCCGCACTTGACCTTTTTCTGGAACTTCTCAGTTATAAGTCACAAGTCCTAATAAACTCCAACTTGACGAATAACCTCGCCTATTCAGAAGATAAGCCACTTGTTCCAACCGATTTTGGGGGAAATCCTTCTTTCTAACATTTGGAGACATTAACCAAGTCCAAGCAATGCTTGAACTTGTCTGCGATCACCGTCTTTGTCAACATGTCACCTGCATTCTCAAAGGTGTGCACCTTTTCCAATAGCACATCACCCATAGCAATCAACTCTCTCACCTTGTGAAACCTTACGTCAATATGCTTGGTTCTTGCATGATACACTTGATGCTTTGCCAAATAAATGGCTCTCTGACTATCACAATACAACTGTACTCCACCTTGATCTATGCCCAACTCCTTCACAAAACCCTTTAACCACAGTGCTTCTTTTCTCAGCCTCAGTCAATGCTATATACTCAAATTCAGTAGTAGAAAGAGCCACTAGAGATTGTACCATGAATCTCCAACGAATCGATCCACCTGCT
Source organism: Panax notoginseng (assembly GCA_016801055.1). NCBI lineage: Eukaryota > Viridiplantae > Streptophyta > Magnoliopsida > Apiales > Araliaceae > Panax > Panax notoginseng. The sequence goes on from CM029016.1 coordinate 171,953,852, forward strand.
AGTGTAAACACATACCCTGTTGTAGACCTCAAGTCATCCAACCATCCATCATAATTCGCATCTACATACCCATAATTGATATTTGATTATGTTACCCTGCAAACATAATCCCATGATCTGCAGTACCTTTCAAATATCTGAATATCCACTTGACGGCTTTCCAGTGCTCTTTGCCTGGATTTCCCATGTACTTGCTCACTGTGCTCACTGCATGTGCCAAATCGGGTCTTGTACATACCATAACATACATCAAACAACCAACTAGACTCGCATAAGGTACTTTTGACATATCCTGAATCTCTTCATGCAGTTGACCCCGGACACTACGCTGTAGACAACCTAAAATGATTCGTTAATGAAATGCTAACCTATTTAGCATTAGTCATACTAAACCTCTCCAACACTTTCATTACGTGATTCTTTTGGGACAACTACAACTTACCAGCTGACTTATCCCTGTGAATCTCCATCCCAAGTATTTTCTTAGCAGCACCCAAATCCTTCATGTCTAACTCTTTTCCCAACAAGGCCTTCAACCATACTTTTCGTAGCAATTAGCAAATCATCCACATAAAGTAACAAAAAAATATGGGAACCATCCTTAAGACTCTTAACATAAACACAACAATCATACTCACAATGTGTGAACCCAATCTGGATCATGAATGAATCAAACTTCTTATACCATTGTTTTAGAGACTGCTTCAACCCATATAGTGATTTCTTCAACCTACAAACCATGTGCTCAGTCTCTGACTGCTTGAACCCTTCAGGCTGCTCCATGAATATAACTTCCTCCAAATCACCATGGAGAAAAGTTGTTTTCACATTGAGCTTCCCTAACTCTAGATCATAGCTAGCCACCAATGTCAAGATAATCCTGATTGAAGTATGCCTTGCAAACGGAGAAAACACCTCATTATAGTCAATCTCCTTTCTTTGTGAGTACCCTTTTGCAACTAACCGGGCCTTGAACCTTTCCCTTTCCTTTTCTAATACAACCTTTTTCTTCTTGTATACCCATTTGCACCCCATTAGTTTATTTCCCTCAGGCAATTCTATCAATTCCCAAGTCTTGTTCTTTTTCAATGATTCCATCTCCTCCATCATGGCCTCCATCCATATGTACCTTTCAGGACTAGTAATGACATCCTAAAAAGTACACAGATCCCCACTAGTGGTATATAGTGTATATTGTGACGCCCCAAAATTAGGACCGCCACTTAGTCACTCGAATTCGGTTCATTACGTCCTCATGGTAATATAATAGTAACTAAAATTACACATTCACAACAAAAGATCTAATCTAGAATAATATACACTGATTTATTATAATTATTCCCCCAAGTCTTGCACCCTACAATACTTAATAGATTACATAATAATATCAAATAAAGACTTATTACATAATTCTACTTAAGCTTAAACATAGTCTGAAGATAGTCTTAATACAACATAACAATTTTAAACATAAAGGGACAAGCTAGTCGGTAGCCTTGCCCTTGCCCTTGTCTTTCCCAGAGACACTTCCCAGTTCCGCCTTAACTGAAAGGTTTTAAATAAGCAAGAATGAGCACAAATTGCCCAACAAGTAATATACAACAAGGGTAAAGAGTTTTATAACACGAGTTTGAAATATCAAAGTATCATCTCTAAGATAGTTCAGAGTTTCAGAATAATATCATGAATAACGAACATCAATAATTCTTGAATCAAGTCCTTGGAATATGAAACGATAATTCAATATAGATCAACAGATATATATGAATTCAAAGGCTATCAACGTATCCAACTGGATAAAATAATTTATACTCAGCAGTCACTAAGGACTATTGAACATCTACTAGAATTACCAATATTAAATTGATAACCCAAAAGAATTTAAGTACGGTAGATGATCAGCCTACAATACTCTATGTTATGCATAACTACAGAGTAATATTCACGCGTGCGTTATTAAAAAGTTGGGGTCTTACAACCTCCCCTCCTTATGAAATTTCGTCCTCGAAATTGACGTACGTACCTGGTGTTTCGAAAAGGTGAAGATACCTCGCTTTCATTTTTTATTCCAACTTCCAGGTCATTTCTTCAATAGTATGGTTTCCCCATAAAACCTTAATTTGTGGTATAACCTTTGTGACGCCCCCAAAATTAGGTATACATCACCCATCTTGGGTCATCAGATACATGGTACAGAATACAAATACAACTTACTAATACAACTGTCGTGTACAATACGACAAAATATAACTGTGAGTTTGAATACAATTATTGTCTACTAGAGACTATACAAACTCAAAAGGAGTCCTCATTATAATTATTGTCACACTATTTAATAGAATAGTGAGGACTACTAATACTATCATCTGGTCCATCACTCCGTTCCCCGACTCGTCCCAGCTATATTCTCATTTCCTGAAGAGAACAGTGAAAGAAAGGGTGAGCTCAACTAGCCCAGTAAGAAATATTATGACTAAGATAATGCAGAATAAATTATCATTAGCCTTCAACAGTGTTAAACTGATAAAATATAACGAACATAATGTTTAACTGCAGCGGAACAAGCAATCCATTAAAAGAGTCAAGTAGAGAATAAAATCTATTATCTTCTATGATTTAAAAGGTTTTTCAACACTGTTATCGCTGGGACTCAGCTTAATAAAATAATCCACATTATCGAATCACCCCTGCACTACGGCCAATGATATTCGTGTATTCATTAATGGTCATGATCATGCCAACAACTGTCCATCAATGCACTACGGGCCAATAAGGACTTTTACCATATCATTTGTAACATTACGGTCATGATTATACCGAATAATCCCTGGTCATAATCATACCAAGTCCATCTATGCACTACATGCCACAGATGACTTTCAACATTTTATAAACATGAGGATGATGACAATGATATAAGAATTCAATAAAACAAGTTCAAGAATTAATTTATCCAAGAATTAACAACGTTCAAATTGTCAACATGATACTGCTTTGTGGAGTAAGATTCAAGAATGCTTAGAATAATATTTTCATGAAAAGATACTGGATGAAACGCAATTATCAAGGATATTCCACAAATTTCATGGAGTATAGAAATCAAAACTTAACCAACTGAGTATAATAAAGAATGGAATAACAAAAGAAATCACCATGCATGCGATAGACCGCACAGACAGGTTATTCCAACAGAATAATAAATAATGGAACCAGGTCCGACGTAAACGCACAGACAGGATATTCTGACAGAATATTAAATAATGGAACCAGGTCCGGTGTAAAACACACAGACATGATGTTCCAACAGAATAATAACAAGACGGAACCAGGTCCGGTGTAAAAACACACAGACAGGATGTTCCAACAGAATAATAATAAAAACAGAACCAGGTCCGGTGTAAAACACACAGACAGAATGTTCCAACAGAATAACAGAAGAATATCACCAAGTATAGGGTAGACCGCGTATATAGGTTATTCTAACAGAATAATAAAAAATAAAATAACAACAGTTCTCTTCATGAATAAGAAAGAATAACACCCCTTGCCGTTTTAAAGAAGAGCTGAAATAAGGAAGTAGTTAAATAGCAGAATACTTTTCTTCTCTCTCTATAGTTTCTCTATAGTTTCTCTCTCTAGAGTTCAGTGAATTCGTAAGAAATAATGAAGGAATGAGCTGCTATTTATAGAAAAATAAAATGCATAGTAACTAATCCATGAACGGTCCAGATTGATTACTTTAATCTGACGGTCCATATTTAAAGAAAAATTTTTTAAATAAAATATAATATATTCTATTTATAGAATAACTTTAATAAAGTATTCTGTTTTATATAAAAAGATGTTTCTGTTTGATTACGTTAATAATACGAATAAAACAAAACGTCATTATCGCTAAATAATTCATATTATTAACTGACAATAATTGAATCAAACTGAGTGACTTCTCACATAAGCATTAATAATCAATACCGTGTGCTACTATGCAACCATACGTATTACTGTACTTTTACTACCGAGTAGTTCAACAGTATCAATGGTAAAACTTCCGCCGTTATTTTTAATAAAATATTTTTGTTATTTTCTCAATCCGACAATAATTCTGTTGTGGGGTCCACCAATGATTGTGCCGTTGTACGAATATTCTCTGTTAAAACGAATATTCCCCGACCAATCGAATATTATATAACAACTTGCGTACTTTACAAAATTTATAAATTTTACACACAACTATAATATTATATCAAATTAACTCCATAATATTCAAAAATGATATTTATAAAAAATTCATCTTTATTTATAAAAGTTGGGGTCTTACAACGTCCCCTTCTTATGAAATTTCGCCCTCAAAATTAGGGTACGTACCTGGTATGTCGAAGAGGTAAGGATACCTTGATTTCATTTCAGATTCTAACTCCCAAGTCATTTCCTCAACATCGTGGTTTCTCCACAAAACTTTGACTTGATGTATAACCTTGGAGCGTAGAATATGTTCCTTCTTATCCAAGATTTAAACAGGAACTTCTTCATACGTTAAATCTTCTGCTATTTCGTCCGGTTCTAACTCAATAATGTGGTTCGGGTCTTCCACATATTTACGTAACATGGATATGTAAAAAACGTTATGAACACGAGACATACTTGGCGGTAAAGCGAGTCTATAAGCCACAGTTCCTACTCGATCGAGGATTAAAAATGGACCGATGAATCAAGGATTGAGCTTTCCTCTCTTTCCAAATCTCGTAACTCCTTCCCATGGAGCAACACGTAAGAACACATGATCTCCTATATCAAATTTCACGTCCTTTCGATGAAGATCAGCATAACTCTTTTGTCGATCTTGTGAGGTTTTTATACGTTGTCGGATCGTTTAAATCTTTTCTGTAGTCATACGTACCAACTCCAGTCCCAACAACGTTGCTTCACCCACCTCATCCCAGCATACTGGAGAACGACATTTTCTTCCATACAATGCTTCGAATGGAGCCATGACAATACTTGCTTGATAACTGTTGTTGTAGGAAAACTCCACCAATGGTAAGAACTTGTCCCAACTTCCCTTGAAGTCAAGGACACAGAGTCTTAATAAATCTTCTAGAGTTTGAATAGTCCTCTCTGATTGTCCGTCCGTCTGAGGATGATATGCCGAACTATATCGTAAATTCGTGCCCATAGCTTTTTGTAAACTAACCCAAAATCGTGAAGTGAATCTTGGGTCTCGATCAGAAACTAAGGATACTGGCATACCATGCAGTCTTACAATCTCGTTTATGTACATACGAGCAAGATGTTCAAGTGTATAAGTTTCTCGTATCGGTAAGAAATGAGCAGACTTGGTCAATCTATCAACAATGACCCAAATCGCATCTATACCTTGAGAAACCTTAGGAAGACCGGTAACGAAATCCATGATAATGTGCTCCCACTTCCATTTTGGAATTTCAAGTGGTTGCAATGGACCTTTTGGTACTTGATGCTCCGCTTTGACTCGTTGACAAGTTAGACACCTTGAGATAAACAGCGCTATCTCTCTCTTCATATTGCTCCACCAAAATGTATGACGAAGATCATGATACATTTTGGTACTTCTAGGATGGATTGCAAACGGTGTGTTGTGCGCCTCCAACATGATTTCATACTTTAAATCAGGGTTGTTAGGAACACAAAGTCTGGAGTTGACTTGAAGTATTCCTTCTTCATCGATTCTTGCTTCCGGCATAGCACCTTCTTGCACTTTCTTCCTCATACGCATCAGCTCCAGGTCTGTAGCTTGAGCAGCTTTAACTTTATCGATTAAAGCTGGTTCTACTCGTATATTCGCCATCATCACATGGGTCCTTGGAGTCTTTAACTCTATCTCCATCCTTTGCAAGTCACACAAAATGGGCCTTTGTGTTGACAATATCGCACTCGTACTTGCATATGATCTTCTACTCAATGCGTCAGCTACCACGTTCACTTTTCCATGATGGTATTGAATGGTATGATCATAATCTTTCAACAGTTCAAGCCAACGTCGTTGTCACATGTTGAGTTCCTTTTGAGTGAAGAAATATTTGAGGCTTTTATGATCCGTAAAGATCTCCACCTTCTCCCCATACAAGTAATGCCTCCAAATTTTAAGTGCAAAGACAACAGCTGCCAACTCTAGATCATGAGTAGGATAATTCCTCTCATATTCCTTGAGTTGTCTTGATGCATAGGCTATGACTTTTCCATGTTGCATGAGAACGTATCCCAACCCTTTGCTCGAAGCATCACTGTAGATGACAAATCCCTCCGAGCCAGATGGTATTGTTAGAACAGGTGCTGAAATGAGTCTCCTCTTGAGTTCTTGAAAACTCTTCTCACATTCTTCGCTCCAACCGAACTTTGTATCTTTCTGAGTCAGCTGAGTTAATGGAGTAGCGATTCGAGAAAATCCTTCCACGAATCTCCGATAATAACCAGCTAAACCAAGAAAGCTACGTACTTCGGTCACTGATTTAGGTTGCTCCCAGCTTTGAATAGCTTCAATCTTTGCCGGGTCAACCGATATTCCACGACTTGATACTACGTGCCCAAGGAATGCTACCTCCTCCAGCCAGAACTCGCATTTCTTTAACTTGGCATAAAGCTTGTATTCACGAAGCTTTTGGAGTACCAGCCTCAAGTGTTGCTCATGATCTTCACGACTTTTGGAATAAATAAGGATGTCATCAATAAAGGCGACCACAAAGTGATCCAAATATTCCTTGAATACCCGGTTCATCATATCCATGAAGGCAGTAGGAGCATTAGTCAATCCAAAGGACATGACTAGGAATTCATAATGCCCGTACCGAGTTCTGAAGGCCGTCTTTGGAATATCCTCAGTTCTAACCTTCAGCTGATGATATCCAGAACGAAGATCGATCTTTGAAAAGAATTGTGCTCCTTGCAACTGGTCAAACAGGTCATCAATACGTGAGAATGGGTACCTGTTTTTGATGGTGACATGATTCAACTCCCGATAATCAATACAAAGTCGCATACTTCCATCTTTCTTCTTCACGAATAGCACAGGAGCACCCCAAGGAGAAGTACTAGGACGAATAAAGCCAATGTCTAACAATTCCTGCAGTTGGATCTTTAACTCCTGAAGTTCAATAGGAGCCATTCGATATGGGGCTTTGGAAATGGGTTTTGTACCGGGTTCAAGGTCGATACAAAATTTAGTTTCACGCTCTGGAGGTAGGCCAGGAAGTTCTTCAGGAAATACGTCAGGGAATTTATTAACAATAGAAATATCATTCAAAACTGACGTATTTTTGTTTGGATCCGTGAACGAATAGCTTTATGGCTTGAGATGACAACGATTGATTTTAATGGTTTGGTTGCTTGAATTCGCATAATAGGTCGATTAGGAATATGAAAGCTAACAACCTTACGAAAATAATCAATTTTTGCATGATGAGTAGTTAACCAATCAATCCCTAGAATCACGTCAAATGCAAGTATTTTTAATGAAATAAGATCGACAGGTAATGTGTGGGTACCAACTTGAACCAAACAAGACTTATAAACCGTGGATGTAATGAAGGTTTCTCCCAATGGAGTTTCAACAGATAAGTCAAAGTCTAATTTCTCCGGAGTCAAATTTAATCGATGAGCGCAAGTAGGAGAAATAAAAGAATGGGTAGAACCGGTATCAAATAAAGTATAGACTTCGTTAGAGTTTATGATAAGCTTACCCGTGATGACCTCATTCGGGTTCCTTGCTTTCTGGGAGGTCACAACAAACGCTCTCCCTTGCACTACCGGTTTTGACTTTTCTGGGACGGCCTTTGGTGTCTCCATCTTGGCTGAACTTGTTTTTGGTAAACGACAAAATCGAGCTAAATGACCTTCTCTTCCATAATTATAACATGCTTTAGACGGCATCGCGCAGTTTGGACTGATGTGCCCCTCCCCTCCGCATTTGAAACATATGATAGGTGGTCGTTCTCCTTCCTTAACAACGGGTGCTGGTGCTGACGTCTTTCCATCATTGTTGAATCTCCTCTTCTTGAAATGACCATTCTTATTGTTTTAGCCCTGATTACCACCAAAGTGGTTACCATTTCTGGCCTGTTGATTCCCTCCATGCTTGTTGTCACCGCTTCGATGACTGCTCTCACTGGTATTATCATTTTGCCGACTGCTCTCTTTTGGTTGCGTTGACTCGTTATCGCGCTCCACTAACTGAGCCCTATTCACAACATCTGAATACAAACACAATTTATGCGAAATAAGATGTTGACGTATCTCAGGTTTCAAACCTCACAAAAACATTCGTGTCATTCGCTCTTCATTATCCACCAAGTGGGACGTAAACCGGGACAACTCAGCAAATTTAATCTTATACTGCGACACAGTCATATTATTCTGCTCCAATTTGATGAACTCCACCTCCTTCATGTGACGAACACTTTCGAGAAAGTATTTGTCATTGAACAGCTCTTGGAACTTCTCCCAAGACATCTTCAGTGCGGCAGGTTGAGTACGCTTAATCGATTCCCACCAGTAATTTGCCTCTCCTCGCAACATAAAGGCGGCAAAGGGAACCTTTTGCTCCTCGGAGCATCCCAAGACATCAAATATCTTGGTGATCTGCTTTATCCATGTTTCCGCTATAAGTGGTTTTGGCTCTCCCTTAAACTCCGGTGGTCCCAGCTCCTTGAACTGTTTAGCTGTGACCGTCTGAGAGTTTTCAGTGTTTTCACCTATATTTTGGACAGGAGCTGCTCTCGCTTGCTGTTGCATGAACTGCATAAAGCTTCTGAACATTCCATCATTCATCATCTGGTCAGTGTTGTTGTTTGCATGAGGATTGTCACCTTCCTGATGCACATTATCCTGATTATTGATATTTGGTGAATCAACAGTCGCCTGTGCACCATTGCTATTCTCAACATTCTTAGATGCCATTTTCAGATACTGCCACAAAATAAAAGTTAATTGATATGTCATATATTATCCTTATATTATGACCGACCAATTAAATACCATGTAAATAAACTTAGGTAGGTCATACTAGCGAAGGAATTCCCCGTCTCTCCCCTCCTAGTTCTATTCTCACATCTTAGCCAGTGATCATATCCCTAAGCTCTGATACCAACTGTGACGCCCCAAAAATTAGGTATACATCACCCATCTTGGGTCATCAGATACATGGTACAGAATACAAATATAACTTACTAATACAACTGTCGTGTACAATACGACAAAATATAACTGTGAGTTTGAATACAATTATTGTCTACTAGAGACTATACAAACTCAAAAGGAGTCCTCATTACAATTATTGTCACACTATTTAATAGAATAGTGAGGACTACTAACTAATACTATCATTCGGACCATCACTCCGTTCCCCGACTTGCCCCAGCTACGTTCTCATTTCCTGAAGAGAACAGTGAAAGAAAGGGTGAGCTCAACTAGCCCAGTAAGAAATATTATGACTAAGATAATGCAGAATAAATTATCATTACCCTTCAACACTGTTAAAACTGATAAAATATAACGAACATAATATTTAACTGCAGCGGAACAAGCAATCCATTAAAAGAGTCAAGTAGAGAATAAAATCTACTATCTTCTATGATTTAAAAGGTTTTTCAACACTGTTATCGCTGGGACTCAGCTTAATAAAATAATCCACATCATCGAATCACCCCTACACTACGGCCAAGGATATTCGTGTAATCATTAATGGTCATGATCATGCCAACAACTGTTCATCAATGCACTACGGGCCAATAAGGTCTTTTACCACATCATTTGTAACATTACGGTCATGATTATACCGAATAATCCCTGGTCATAATCATACCAAGTCCATCTATGCACTACATGCCACAGATGACTTTCAACATTTTATAAACATGAGGATGATGACAATGATATAAGAATTCAATAAAACAAGTTCAAGAATTAATTTATCCAAGAATTAACAACGTCCAAATTGTCAACATGATACTGCTTTGTGGAGTAAGATTCAAGAATGCTTAGAATAATATTTTCATGAAAAGATACTGGATGAAACGCAATTATCAAGGATATTCCACAAATTTCATGGAGTATAGAAGTCAAAACTTAACCAACTGAGTATAATAAAGAATGGAATAACAAAAGAAATCACCATGCATGCGATAGACCGCACAGACAGGTTATTCCAACAGAATAATAAATAATGGAACCAGGTCCGGCGTAAACGCACAGACAGGATATTCCGACAGAATAATAAATAATGAAACCAGGTCCGGTGTAAAATACACAGACAGGATGTTCCAACAGAATAATAACAAGACGGAACCAGGTCCGGTGTAAAACACACAGATAGGATGTTCCAACAGAATAATAATAAAAACGGAACCAGGTCCGGTGTAAAACACACAGACAGGATGTTCCAACAGAATAACAGAAGAATATCACCAAGTATAGGGTAGACCGCGTATACAGGTTATTCCAACAGAATAATAAAAAATGAAATAACAACAGTTCTCTTCATGAATAAGAAAGAATAACACCCCTTACCGTTTTAAAGAAGAGCTGAAATAAGGAAGTAGTTAAGTAGCAGAATACTTTTCTTCTCTCTCTATAGTTTCTCTATAGTTTCTCTCTCTAGAGTTCAGTGAATTCGTAAGAAATAATGAAGGAATGAGCTGCTATTTATAGAAAAATAGAATGCATAGTAACTAATCCATGAACGGTCCAGATTGATTACTTTAATCTGACGGTCCATATTTAAAGAAAAATCTTTTAAATAAAATATAATATATTCTATTTATAGAATAACTTTAATAAAGTATTCTGTTTTATATAAAAAGATGTTTCTGTTTTATTACGTTAATAATACGAATAAAACAAAACGTCATTATCGCTAAATAATTCATATTATTAACTGACAATAATTGAATCAAACTGAGTGACTTCTCACATAAGCATTAATAATCAATACCGTGTGCTACTATGCAACCATACGTATTACTGTACTTTTACTACCGAGTAGTTCAACAGTATCAATGGTAAAACTTCTGCCGTTATTTTTAATAAAATATTTTTGTCATTTTCTCAATCCGACAATAATTCTGTTGTGGGGTCCACCAATGATTGTGCCGTTGTACGAATATTTCCTGTTAAAACGAATATTCCCCGACCAATCGAATATTATATAACAACTTGCGTACTTTGCAAAATTTATAAATTTTACCCACAACTATAACATTATATCAAATTAACTCCATAATATTCAAAAATGATATTTATAGAAAATTCATCTTTATTTATAAAAGTTGGGGTCTTACAACCTTTGTGTGTAGGACATGCTCTTTCCTATCCAAGATCTTAATAGGTACCTTCTCGTACGTTAAATCTTCGGCTATCTCGTCCGGTTCTAACTCAGCAATGTGGTTCGGGTCTTTCACATATTTACGAAGCATAGATATGTGAAAAACATTATGAACATGAGACATGCTTGGAGGTAATGCGAGTCTATAGGCCACATTTCCTATTCGGTCAAGAATCTCAAATGGACCAACAAATCATGGATTGAACTTTTCTCTCTTCCCGAATCTTGTAACTCCCTTCCATGGAGCAATACGTAATAGTACATGAACTCCAATACTGAATTCCACGTCCTTTCGATGAAGATCAACATAACTCTTTTGTCGATCTTGTGAGGTCTTTATACGTTGTGGAATCGTTTGGATCATTTTTGTAGTCATGCGTACCAATTCTGGTCCCAACAACGTTGCTTCACCCACCTCGTCCCAGCATACTAGAGAACAACACTTTCGTCCATATAATACCTCGAATGGAGTCATGCTTATACTTGCTTGATAACTGTTATTGTAGGAGAATTCTACCAATGACAAGTACGTATCCCAACTTCCTTTGAAATCTAGGACACAGAGTCTTAATAGATCTTCAAGGGTTTGAATAGTCCTTTCTGATTTCTCGTTCGTTTGAGGATGGCATGCTGAACTGAATCGTAAATCTGTGCCCATAGCTTTCTGCAAGCTAACCCAAAATCGTGAAATGAATCTTGGGTCACGATCCGAAACTATGGATATTGGCATGCCATGCAATCTCATAATCTCATTTACGTACATACGAGTAAGACGTTCAAGGGAATAAGTCTCCCGTATAGGCAAGAAATAAGCAGACTTGGTTAATCTATCAACAATAACCCAAATCGCATCTATGCCTTGAGATACCTTGGAAAGACCCGTAACGAAATCCATGGTAATGTGTTCCCACTTCTATTTCAGAATCTCAAGTGGTTGCAATGGACCCTTTGGCACTTGATGCTCCGCCTTTACACGTGGACAAGTTAAACACCTCGAGATAAACTTCGCGATCTCTCTCTTCATATTGCTCCACCAAAATGTATGTTGAAGGTCATGATACATTTTAGTACTTCCAGGATGGATTATAAACGGTGTGTTGTGTGCCTCCATCATGATTCTATGCTTCAAGTCAGAATCGTTAGGAACACAAAGTCTGGAGTTGACTCGAAGTATTCCTTCTTCATCGATTCTTGCTTCTAGAATATCACCTTCTTGCACTTTCTTCTTCATACGCATCAGCTCCATGTCCGTAGCTTGAGCAACTTTAACTTTCTCGATTAAAGTCGGTTCTACTCGTATATTTGATATCATCATGTGGGTACTTGGAGCCTTTACCTCTATCACCATCCTTTGCAAGTCATACAAAATGGGACTTTACGTTGATAATATCGCACTCGTACCCGCATATGATCTTTTACTTAATGCTTCAGCTACTACGTTCACTTTTCCAGGATGGTATTGGATTGTATGATCGTAATCTTTCAACAGCTCGAGCCAACGTCGTTGCCGCATATTGAGTTTCTTTTGGGTGAAGAAATATTTGAGGCTTTTATGATCTGTATAGATCTCCACTTTTTCCCCATACAGGTAGTGTCTCCAGATTTTCAATGCGAAAACGACTGCTGCCAACTCTAGATCATGAGTAGGATAATTCCTCTAATATTCTTTGAGTTGTCGCGAGGCACATGCTATGACTTTCCCATGTTGCATGAGAACACATCCTAACCCTTTGCCTGAAGCATCGCTGTAGATAACAAATCCATCCGAACCAGATGGTATTATTAGAACATGTGCCGAAATGAGTCTACTCTTGAGCTCTTGGAAACTCTTCTCGCATTCCTCGCTCCATATGAATTTTGTATCTTTCCGAGTTAGCTGAGTTAACGAAGTAGCGATTCTAGAAAATCCTTCCACGAATCTCCGATAATAACCAACTAAGCCCAGAAATCTACGTACTTCGGCCACTGACTTCGGTTGCTCCCAACTTTGTATTGCTTCAATCTTCGCCGGGTCAACAGATACTCCCTGTTTTGACACCACGTGCCCAAGGAATGCTACTTTCTCAAGCCAAAACTCGCATTTCTTCAGCTTGGCATATAGCTTATTATCGCGAAGCCTTTGAAGTACCAGCTTCAAATGGCACTCATGATCTTCACGGCTTTTAGAATAGATGCGGATGTCATCAATAAAGACAACAACAAACTGATCCAAATATTCTTTGAATACTCGGTTCATCATATCCATGAAAGCAGTAGGACCATTAGTCAATCCAAAAGACATGACTAAGAATTCATAATGACCGTACCGAGTTCTGAAGGCAGTCTTCAGAATATCCTCAGTTTTAATCTTCAGTTGATGATATCCAGAACGAAGATCGATTTTTAAAAAGAATTGTGTTCCTTGTAACTGGTCGAACAGATTATCAATGCGAGGTAGCGGATACCTATTCTTGATGGTGGCATGGTTCAATTCCCGATAGTCAATACAAAGTAGCATACTCCCGTCTTTCTTCTTTACGAATAAAATAAGAGCACCCAAGGAGATGTACTAGGACGAATAAAATCGATGTCCAACAACTCCTGTAGTTGGACCATTAACTCCTGAAGTTCAATAGGAGCCATTCGATATGAGATTTTAGAAAAGGGCTTTGTACCAGGTTCAAGGTCAATAAAGAATTCAACTTCACGTTCTGGGGGTAGACCGGGAAGTTCTTCAGGAAATACGTCAGGAAATTCACTAACAACAGAAATATTATTCAAATCTGATGTGTTTTTGTTCAAGTCCGTGACATGGGCTAAGAAAGCTTGACATTCGTTTTTCAATAAACGAATAGCTTAATGGCTTGATATGACAGTGATTGACTTTAATGGTTTGGTTGTTTGAATTCGCATAATAGGTTGGTTAGGAATATGAAAACTAACAAACTTACGAAAACAATCAATTTTGGCATGATGAATAGTTAACCAATCAATCCCTAAAATCACATCAAATGCAAGTATTTTCAAAGAAATAAGATCGACAGGAAATGTGATGGTACCAACTTGAATCAAGCAAAATTTATAAACAGTAGATGCAATGAAGGTTTCTCCTAACGGAGTCTCAACAGATAAGTCAAAGTCTAGTTTCTCCGGAGTCAAGTTCAAACGTTGAGCACAAGCAGGAGAGATAAAAGAATGGGTAGAACCGGTATCTAATAAGGTATAAACTTCGCAAAAATTTATGATTAGCTTACCCGTGATCACCTCGTTCGGGTTTCTGGCGTTTTGGCCAGTCACGACAAACGCTCTTCCAGGAACTGCTAACTTTGACTTGCCCGGAACAGCCTTCGGAGTCACCATTCCCGCTGGACTTGGTTTTGCTACAAGGCAATCTCTAGCTATATGACCTTCCTTTCCACAGTTATAACACACCTTGGATTGTTGTGGGCAGTTTGGGTTGATATGTCCCTCTTTTTTGCATTTGTAACATACGACCGGTGGTCGTTCTCCTCCCCTAAAAACAGTTGGTGCTGACGTCTTCACGTTGTCATTGTTGTACCTTCTCTTCTTGAAATCTCCTCCTGATTCGCTTCTTCTATTTTCATGGCCACGACTACCACCGGAGTGGTTACCGCTTTTGTCCGAATGTTTTCCTCCCTGCTGGTTTTCATTGCTCCGATGACCGCTACCACCAGTATGATCCTGGTTGTGGTCCCTTTGTTGAACATACTCATTATCTCGCTCTAATAATTAAGCCCTGTTTACAACATCTGAATATAAAGAAAATTTATGAGAGATAAGATATTGCCGAATCTCGGGTTTTAGACCTCTTAGAAACATCCGTGTCATACATTCCTTGTTCTCCACCAAATGAGGTGCAAACCTAGATAGCTCCACGAACTTCGCCTCAGACTGAGACACAGTCATGTTATTTTGTTCTAGTCTGATAAACTCTACCTCCTTTATATGACGAATATTTTCAGGAAAGTACTTATCATTGAACAACTTCTAAAACGTTTTCCAAGACATGTTGAGTGCGGCTGGCTGGGTACACTTCACAGATTCCCACCAGTAATCTGCCTCACCGCAGAACATAAAGGTGGCGAATGGAATCTTCTGTTCCTCCGTGCATCCCAAGACATCGAATATCTTGGTAATTTTCTTTACCCACGTTTCCGCCTTGATCGGATCCGAATTTCCTACAAATTCTGGTGGTCCCAACTCTTTGAACTGCTTGGCTGTGAGAAGCCACTCGTTGCTATCATTTCCACCCGTATTTTGTACGCGAGTCTCCCTCGTCTGGTTTTGCATGAACTGCAAAAAAAAACTTCTAAACATCCCATCATTCATCATTTGTTCGGTAGTGTTATTTACAGGAGGAATATTGTCTTCCTATTGTACGTTCCCCTGGGTGGTGATTAAAGGTGTCTCCACTGTCTTATTCACTCCATTGTTAATATTTCCAGCTGCCATTCTCAAATACTACCATAAAACAAGGGTTAATTAACAAATTACCATATCACATATTAACCATATGCTCCGACTAACCAACCAAATAAGCTTAGGTATGACACACTAGCGAATGATTACTCATCTCTCCCCTCCTAGTTCTATTCCCCGATCTTCGCCAGAGACCATATCCCTAAGCTCTAATACCAACTGTAACGCCACTAAAATACGTATACATCACCTATTCTGAGTCGTCAAATACATGGTACAAAAACAAATACAACTTCTGTTATACAATTGTCGTACAAAATACGACAGCACATATACTATGAGTTTGAATACAAATATTATCTAATAGACAGTATACAAACTCAAAAGGAGTCCTCATTACAATTATTGATACACTATTTTACAAAATAGTGAGGACTACTAAAACAACTATCTTGAATCATCACTCCATACTCCGGCTAGTTCCTGCTAAATTCTCTCCTCCTGAGAAGAACAATGGAACAAAAAGGAAAAGGGTGAGCTCAACTAGCCCAGTAAAGAATATTATGACTAAGATAATATACAACAAATTATCATTAGTCTTCACCATAAAAAATTTGATAAAATATAATAGACAACAAGTTCTAGATCAACAACTGCAGTGGAAACAACAATCCATTATAAGAGTTAAGTAAAGAATGAATTCTACTATCTTCTAAGATTTAAAAGTCCATCATCAATATTTTATCCCTGTAACATCAATCAATATACATCTTGAATTAAATATTCATCTTTGCACTACAGGTCAAAGATATTCATTTGTATCACTAGTTGGTCATGCTCATCTCAACACCTGTTCATCTTTGCACTACGGGCCAAAGATATTCATTTCATCATTCATTTTTGCACTACAGGCCAAAGATGTTCAGTAATATCATCATTTAGAACTGAGGATGATGAAAAATATCTTAAAGAAAATGAATCCAGTGAGACAAAAGGACAAATATTAGGGATTCGTATTACAGTTTATCCAAGTTCAATAATACTCCATAATAACCAATTGTGAAGCAAAATTCAAAAATAAAGATCAAAACATGGATAAACTCAAAGATAGTAACCATAATTGACATCTTGGACAAAAAAAAGAAATTTTTTATTTTTCGGTGAATAGTGTCGTATTCGTAAATAGTGTTGTATACGTGAATAGTGTCGTATATGTGAATAGTAATCCCGACACAAAAAAGGTAAAAATTTCACAATAAAATCCATACCAATATTTCGGTATAATGATATTGAAAGAATAACATCATTATGAAGAAAATAACATCCCTTACCTCAAAAGAACAGTACTTCCGGCTGAAATATCAGGTATAAGACTAAAGAAAACTTGCACTGATAAATAGCAACTCACAAAGTATCTAAATACTCAAAAAATACGCTCGATAATATAGAGAGAGAAAGAGAGAAAACTTGTTTCTGGTGTGATTTTCAATTCTAACTAAGCACCCTATTTATAGGAAAATGCTTAGAACGACATAGCAGACTAACCTGCTACCTGATGGCTTTACCTGCTACTATTCAAGCCCACCACTTTTGAAAATAAATTTCAGAACATTTCATTTCTCACCAACCAAAAGTGGGGCCCACCATATTTTTAATAAAAATATTTATTTTTCGAAACTTCAATAATTCATAAAAACTAGTTCTTTTATCATAAAAATTCAAATCTCATGTCCTTCCCATAGGAAACTTATTCTCTACAACTTTGTAGAAGAAAGTTTTTCCAAATTTCAAACAGAAAATGCCCGAAATCCACATACGGACGATTTTTAATACCTCCATTCCGACAAAATACTGATAAAATATCTCAGCATTAATTCCTTCATTTATATCTATAAAAAATAAATAAATCCATCACTTATATCCACATAAAATAAATATTTTCTTATCATATAAATCAATAATTAATTATTCACAAATAATATTACAGAATCACAATTATGACAACCAGGTCGTTCTCAGGAAAGAGGGGGCTTTCGATAAGAATTTCTCCTTACTGGCGCGCAATTAGGTGACCAAACCTCTCCTTAGACAGAACTTCCTTAGACATTGCCAATACTTCTATCTAATAATATTATTCAAATAATATGAATTATTGATCTGATAATGGAGATATTGTGCAGTGACAATTATTGAAACAACAATAATATAAAATATCAACGTAGCAATTATTGAATCAATAAAATAATATATTGAACAGTAATTACTGTAAGAATTATTGAGTAGTGCCTTCTTACGTAAGGATCAATAATTCATCAATACTGTGCAATACCGTGTGCTACTGTGCAACCACGCGTATTACTGTATTTTAACCACCGGGTATTCCAACAGTGTTAATAGTAACACTACACCGGTATTTGAAAAAACTCAAACTTGTCGTTTTCTTCATCCGACCGTTTTTCGTTATGGGGCCCACAAATGGTTGCGCCATCGTACGAATATTCCTCGACAGAAAGAATATTCCACGACCAAATAAATATTCCCCGACAACAATGAATATTTTATAACCACTTGCTTATTTTGTAAAATTTGTACATTTCACTCATAATCAAAGCATTATATCAAATTAACACCTTATTATTCACAATAATAATTAGGAGAAATTCGATTTTATTTATTAAAAAGTTGGGGTCTTACAAATTAAGCATACCCAATTGACATAGGACTCAACATGATTCCTCACATATACACTAACTTAGAACAAATAAACAACAACTACAACTAATTTAAATCCTTTAAATTCCATGTTATATAGAAAAACACCATTTTTGACATCCTTTACAAAAATCATCACCGTGATCACAATTCTTGTCCAAATTAACTCATTCAAATTACGTTCTCTTCGTTTCTTAATGAACTAACATATTCAAGGCTCAATTTACAGATTAGTTTACAAATTAACCACCAAATTTGGTACTTTCATAAGCCATATGTAAAAATATACACTGTAAATACTTTTCTTCCTTCCTAAACATAATTAGCATACAATTTCTTGTTTAAATACAAACTCTAACATCACAAATACATATAATCACAAGTTATCAGTTGTATATCAACAATTTAAAAAATTGAATTCACAGAACTTGGAAATTTATGCCGTAAAACCTACACACACACACACACACACACATATATATATATATATATATATATAATATTAAGGTTATGGAAAATACCTTCTCTTGCTTTGAATAATCCTTGCTAAAAATAGAAATTGTTTTGAAATTCTCAGACTTTCACTCAAACTCTCTCTAATCTCTCTCAAGTTTCTCTGTATTCTTCTTCTCTCTTTCTCAGTATAAGCCAATTCACGTAAAGCCAACTAACGCTTAAGCGTAAACATAATAAACTGATAGGGCCATAATACTTAATATAATAGTTACAAAAATGTAAACGTATATAGGTTATAAATATAATTTATTTATTATTTGATTTATTTGATTTATTTGATTTATTATAATTAAAATTCAAAATTCAAAATTCAAAAGCCAGAAGGCTTTGTTTGGCAAAACACTTTAAAAATTAAAGACTTAATACCTTTAAGCCTTGTTTGGGCAAATCCATTTAAACTACTTTAATTTATTTTAATAAATAATTTAGTTTATAATTTATAATCACATATTATTTATTTGAATTTTCATAACAAAATCATAGTTACATAAACTAAGTACAACACACTAAATACATTTTCCACTTAATTCAATTATCACAAAATTATAATCTCATTAAAATTTTATTTAATAAATTAACATACCATTTTAAACTATTAAATTAAAATAGCAATATAGCATTTCATGTTATCTTTAACAACTCTCTAACTATGAAATTAAATTAGAGTATTATCTAATAAATTTATTTCACTAATATCCACAAACAATCAACTACATCAATATAATATTTATTTAATTTAATAAATATTTTAAATTATAAATAAATCTTGGATTGTTACATCCTTCCCTCTTTACAAGAATTTTATCCTCAGAATCACAACTCATTTGTCATATTCTTCCCTCCTTAGAAAGATTCTATCCCCAGAATCGAAGACACAGATTAAACAAATAACTCATGGTAATTCTTTATCATTTCATCTTCGAGTTCCCACATAGCCTCTTCGATATTGTGGTTTCTCTATATCACCTTCACAAAAGGTATCACCTTATTCCTGAGCACTTGTTCTTTTCTGTCGACTATCTGGATAGGAACCTCTTCATAAGACAAATCTTTACTGAACTGCAACGGTTCATACTCGATCACATGTTTGTAAACGGGTTTATACGGTCGCAATACCGACACATGAAAAATGTTGTGCACATGTTCTAATTCTGGAGGTAAGGCTACCTCGTAAGCCACCTCTCCCACTCTTTGCAGTATCTCGAAAGGTCCAATAAACCTTGGGCTTAGTTTTCCTTTCTTGCTAAAATGAATTTTTCCCTTCCAAGGAGAAACTTTCAGGAAAACAAAATTTACTACGTCAAATTTGTGATCTTGTCTGTGTTGATCAACATACTTCTTCTGTCTATCTTGCGCAGCTACTAATCTTGCTCTGATGAGCTTGATAACTTATACGGTATTTTGTACCAGTTCTGGTCCTAACAGTTGACGTTCACCAACTTCATCCCAGCATAGTGGAGTTCTGTATTTCCTGTCGTATAATGCCTAGTATGGCGGCATGCCAATACTTGCGTGGTAACTGTTGTTGTATGCAAATTCCACCAACGGTAGATGATCATCCCAGTTTTCTTTGAAATCCATGATGCACGCTCTAAGCATATCCTCTAACGTCTGGATTGTTCGTTCGCTTTGACCATCAGTTTGCGGATGGTATGCCGTATTCATCTTCAATTGTGTTCCCATGCATTCTTGTATTTTCTTCCAGAAGTTTGATGTGAACCTCGGATCTCTGTCTGATACAATTGATATTGGAACTCCATGTCTTGAGACGATCTCCTTGACGTACAGTTTTACCAGCTGATCGAGATTAAATCTAATCTTTATTGGTAAAAAGTGTGCTGATATCCACTATCACCCATATCGCATCGTATCCTTTCTGAGTCATTGAAAGACCTACCACAAAATCCATTGTGATATGCTCTCACTTCTATTTCGGTATTTCTAACGGTTGAAGTAATCCGCTTGGCCTCTAATGTTCTGCTTTTACTCTCTGACACGTCAAGCATTTCGTAACACATTCTGCAACGTCTGTTTTCATATCTGGCCACCAAAAGTGTCGCCGCAAATCTTGATACATTTTCGTACTTCCCGGATGGATTGAATATTTTGAGTTATGAGCTTCTGTCAAGATTTCTTCTTTAATATCCGGTACTGCTGGAACCCAAATTCGTCCCCCGAATCTTAGCACTCCTTTGGTATCCACCTTATACTTCATCTCACTACCATCGACCATACTTTCCTTTATTTTTCTGCATTCTTCATCTTATAGTTTAGCATTCTTTACCTTGTCCACCAAAGTTAGACAAGCTTCTAACTGGAATAGTCGTTCATCGGATTCCTTTGGAAATTTTATTTCCAGCTCTAATCTTGCCATTGCTGAAATGAGCTCCTCCTAGTTGGTTAACAACATCAACTTCTCACGACCCTTCCTACTCAAGGCATCTGCAACCACGTTTGCTTTGCCCGGATGATAAAAGATCTCGCAATCATAATCTTTTATTAATTCCATCCATCTCCTTTGACGCATGTTTAGGTCCTTCTGTGTGAAAATATACTTCAGACTCTTATGGTCTGTGTATATCTCACATTTCTCACCATAGAGATAGTGTCTCCATATTTTCAGAGCAAATACAACCGTAGCCAACTCTAAATCATGAGTCGGATACCTTTTCTCATAGTCCTTCAATTGCCTTGATGCATACACAATGACTTTATCGTTCTGCATAAGGACACAACCTAATCCTTTATGTGAGGTATCACTATATACCACAAAGTTTCCTGTATTATCAGGTAATGACAACACAGGTGCCACACTGAGCTTATTCTTCTCTTCTTTAAAACTTTCTTCATATTTTTCTGTCCAAACAAATTTTACAGCTTTTCTCGTCAAATTTGTCAACGGAGTGGCAATCTTGGAAAAATCCTAAATAAATCGTCTGTAATAACCTGCCAATCCCAAGAAACTTCTTACTTCCGATGGAGTTCTTGGTTGTTCCCAATTTATCACAGCTTCGACTTTTGATGGATCCACTGAAATCCCATCTTTATCAATTACATAGCCGAGAAATTGTACACATTCCATCCAAAATTCATATTTAGAGAATTTTGTGTACAACTTTTCTTTTCTCAGTGTCTCAAGCGTTAAACATAAATGTTCTATGTGTTCTTCTTGAGATTTGGAGTACACCAAAATATCATCGATAAATACCACCACAAACTTGTCTAAAAATGGTTTAAACACCCTGTTCATCAAATCCATGAATGCAACAGAGGCTTTGGTCAAACCAAAAGACATTACCAGAAACTCGTAATGCCTATACCGAGTTCTGAATGCCATCTTCGGTACATCCTCCTTCCTTACTTTTAATTGATGATACCCACTTCTCAAATCTATTTTTGAGAAGTATCTAGCACCCTTAAATTGATTAAACAAGTCATCTATTCTTGGTAATGGATATTTATTCTTAATAGTGACTTTGTTTAATTCCCTATAATCAATACAAAGACACATTGACCCATCCTTCTTCTTCACGAATAACACCGGCGCTCCCAACGGTGATACGCTCGGTTGAATATACTTCTTATCTAACAGTTCTTGCAGTTGTACCATCAGTTCCTTCATCTCTACAGGAGCCATTCTGTACGGGGCCTTCGATATTGGAGCAGTTCCTGGCGCTAGGTCGATCACGAACTCGATTTCTCTATCAGGCGGAAGTCCTGGCAAAACTTTCGAAAAAACGTCCACAAAATCCCTAACCACTAGTATCTCTTCCAGTTTCACACCCTTCTTCTTTTGAGTATCGACTATGTAAGCTAGGTACCCTACACAGCCCTGACTCAACAACTTCTTGGCCTGCATAATCGTCAGACATCTCGCTTGTCTAGGCAATTTGATACTATAGAAAACTACCTTTGACGGAGTCATAAGGTTTACACATATCTTTTGGCAATTAATTATCGCTCCATAATTGAATAGCCAATCCATTCCCAATATTACATCAAACTCTCCAAGTTTTATCGAGATTAAATCTACTGTCATAATATTCTCCTTAATATTCACTCTACAATTCTTGAATACGGATTTAACAAGAATTACCTCCCTATTCGCAATTTCTATGTGTAAAGGGAAATTCAACTCTTCACTAGGTAATTCTAACTTCTTAAAAAAATCATCAGATATAAACGAGCAAGTAGCACCCGAATCAAATAATATATATGCATTTATATCATTGATTGGGATAATACCTGACATGACATCTTTTGATTGCACTGCGTCTTACACTGTCATGTTGAAGGTTCTGGATGCAGGCTTATTTGATGATGTTGGTCCAGCAATGGTTAATGTACCTCCGCTACTACCTCCCTTGCTTCCCGTTGTCTCTCTAACTTTCTTCTTAAGGTAATAGCGAGCAAAATAATCCTTTGACCCGCATGTGTAGCAAACATTCTTCTAGGGTTGATTGCAATTAGGGGCAATGTGACCATCCTGGCCACAGTTAAAGCACACATGCTTCCCCTTTAAGCATATACCCGTGTGAAACCTCCCGCATGTAGCACATGCTTCAAACTTCTTCTTCTGTTGGTTTCTAGCTCCCACATTTGCACTCCACTTTCTCTTCAAGTTATTGTTACCATTTCCACCACTACCATCACCATTCTTAGCTTTGCCCTCACTCTTCTTCTTTTTCTACTCTTGATTGTACATTATTACAGCCTCGCCTCCACCTTCAGCGAGAATTACCTTCTCCAGTACTACTGTAAATGTCTTCAGCTAAAACACGGAGACCCTACTGTACAACCAGGGTTTCAGACCCTGCTCAAACCTCTTAGCCTTGCGCTCATCTGTGTTGACTTGATATGGCACAAACCTTGCCAATTTGTTAAATTTTGAGGCATACTCCGATACTGTCATTGATCCATGCTTTAGTTCTAGAAACTACACCTCCACCTGATTCTTCGAACTCTCTGGGAAATAAGTCTCGAAAAATATCTCCTTAAACCTATCCCAAGTTATCACCCATTAACCTTCTCGAGTTTTATTGGCTTGCCACCAATAACTAGCCTCTGCTTTGAACATAAATATTGCAAAAGCAGTCTTCTGATTCTCACCTACTCTAACAACATCGAAAACTTTCTCTATCTCCACGATCCAGGTCTGTGCCTCAACTGGATTCATGGACCCACGAAATTCTGGTGGTCCAACTGCCTTGAAATCCTTAAAAGTTGTAGCTTGATTCTGCAGTTGATTCTGCAATGCTCCCGTCAGTAACGTCACTAACTGCTGAACTGGGTTAGCCTCAGCATTGTTGTTATTGGTAGATCCCTTTTTTGTTAAAATATTCTCATTAGATTATTATTCAATCCTTTAAGTATTATGTACTTAATTTGCACATCATAAAATTACCACATAACACACAATATCTTGAATAAATACTAACTTTTATTCATTCATAATATTTTAAAACATAATAATGATAGCATTCTTACTTTCTACATCACTTTCCTGAAATACTAAAGTTTCAGGATAACTTCATCATCATCGTATCCCATGGGTTATACCATATCCGGGATTTACATCTTATTTATTCACTAATCACGTAGTAATAACATTTATGACGTCCTACTAAAATATTGCATAGCCTTACGACGCTCTTCTTCTATAATACGAAACATTGTTTGACGATCTAACATGTACGATGGCAGCGTCTCGAACTGAATCGAATAACACATAACCCAATCTTGAGCTCGATTGATCATAGTGTTGAAAAAACTTTTCATCTCTTCCATCTTGATCTTCTTTACTGGTACCTCTCTCTCTGCTATCCCAGCTCGTTGATAAGCTTCCTCGTACGCGTCTTCGGCTCTTGCCCTCTTAGTAGATTCTTCTTTCAACTTGTTCTTCAGCTCTACAATCTCCTTTGTCATTTGGTCATTCTCTCCTTCAATGTGAATCAGCTTCCCTTGACATTATTTAGACGTTCATCTCGATCCTGGATCTCTTTGTCCTTCTGCGCGATTGCGATCTGCTATTTAGCTACTATTGTAAGACCCCAACTTTTATAAATAAAGATGAATTTTCTATAAATATCATTTTTGAATATTATGGAGTTAATTTGATATAATGTTATAGTTGTGGGTAATATTAATAAATTTTGTAAAGTACGCAAGTTGTTATATAATATTCGATTGGTCGGGGAATATTCGTTTTAACAGGGAATATTCGTACAACGACACAATCATTGGTGGACCCCACAATAGAATTATTGTCGAATTGAGAAAACGACAAAGATATTTTATTAAAAATAACGGCGGAAGTTTTACCATTGATACTGTTGAACTACTCGGTAGTAAAAGTATAGTAATACGTGTAGTTGCATAGTAGCACACGGTATTGATTATTAATGCTTATGTGAGAAGTCACTCAGTTTGATTCAATTATTGTCAGTTAATAATATGAATTATTTAGCGATAATGAAGTTTTGTTATATTCGTATTATTAACGTAATAAAACAGAAACATCTTTTTATATAAAACAGAATACTTTATTAAAGTTATTCTATAAATAGAATATATTATATTTTATTTAAAAGATTTTTCTTTAAATATGGACCGTCAGATTAAAGTAATCAATCTGGACCGTTCATGGATTAGTTACTATGCATTCTATTTTTCTATAAATAGCAGCTCATTCCTTCATTATTTCTTACGAATTCCCTGAACTCTAGAGAGAGAAACTATAGAGAGAGAGAAGAAAAGTATTCTGCTACTTAACTACTTCCTTATTTCAGTTATTCTTTAAAATGGTAAGGGGTGTTATTCTTTCTTATTCATGAAGAGAACTATTGTTATTCCATTTCTAATTATTCTGTTGGAATAACCTGTATACGCGGTCTACCCTATACTTGGTGACATTCTTCTATTATTCTGTTAGAACATCCTGTTTGTGTGTTTTACACCAGACCTGGTTCCGTCTTTATTATTATTCTGTTGGAACATCCTGTCTGTGTGTTTTACACCAGACCTGGTTTTGTCTTTATTATTATTCTGTTGGAACATTCTGTCTGTATGTTTTACACCAGACCTGGTTCCGTCTTTATTATTATTCTGTTGGAACATCCTGTCTGTGTGTTTTACACCGGACCTAGTTCCGTCTTTATTATTATTCTGTTGGAATATCCTGTCTGTGCGTTTTACGCCAGACCTGGTTCCATTATTTATTATTCTGTTGGAATAACCTGTCTGTGCGGTCTATCGCATGCATGGTGATTTCTTTTGTTATTCCATTCTTTATTATACTCAGTTTGTTAAGTTTTTACTTCTATACTCCATGAAATTTGTGGAATATCCTTGATAATTGCGTTTCATCCAGTATCATTTCATGAAAATATTCTTCTAAGAATTCTTGAATTTTACTCCACAAAGCAGTATCATGTTGACAATTTGGACGTTGTTAATTCTTGGATAAATTAATTCTTGAACTTGTTTTATTGAATTATTATATCATTGTCATCATCCTCATGTTTATAAAATGTTAAAAGTCATCTGTGGCCTGTAGTGCATAGATGGACTTGGTATGATTATGACCAGGGATTATTCGGTATAATCATGACCGTAATGTTACAAATAATGTGGTAAAAGTCCTCATTGGCCTGTAGTGCATTGATGGACAATTGTTGGCATGATCATGACCATTAATGAATAGACGAATATCCTTGGCCGTAGTGCAGGGGTGATTCAATGATGTGGATTATTTTATTAAGCTGAGTCCCAGCGATAACAGTGTTGAAAAACCTTTTAAATCATAGAAGATAGTAGATTTTATTTTCTACTTGACTCTTTTAATGGATTGCTTTTTCCGCTACAGTTAAACTTGATGTTCGTTATATTTTATCAGTTTAACACTGTTGAAGGCTAATGATAATTTATTCTGCATTATCTTAGTCATAATATTTCTTACTGTGCTAGTTGAGCTCACCCTTTCTTTCACTGTTCTCTTCAGAAAATGAGAATATAGCTGGGACGAGTCAGAGAACGGAGTGGTGGACCAGATGATAGTATTAGTAGTCCTCACTATTCTGTTAAATAGTGTGACAATAATTGTAATGAGGACTCCTTTTGAGTTTGTATAGTCTCTAGTAGACAATAATTGTATTCAAACTCACAGTTATATTTTGTTGTATTGTACACGACAATTGTATTAGTAAGTTGTATTTGTATTCTGTACCATGTATTTGACGACCCAAGATGGGTGATGCATACCTATTTCTGGTGGCGTCACAGTTGGTATCAGAGCTTAGGGATATGATCACTGGCTAAGATGTGAGAATAGAACTAGGAGGGGAGAGACGGGAAATTCCTTCGCTAGTATGACCTACCTAAGTTTATTTGCATGGTATTTAATTGGTCGGTCAGAATATAAGGATAATATATGACATATTAATTAACTTTTGTTTTGTGGCAGTATCTGAAAATGGCATCCGAGAATGTTGAGAATAGCATTGGAGCACAGGCGACTGTTGATTCACCACATATCAATAATCAGGATAATGTGCATCAGGAAGGCGATAATCCTTATGCAAACAACAATACTGACTAAATGATGAATGATGGAATGTTCAGAAGCTTTATGCAGTTCATGCAACAGCAGGCGAGAGCGGCTCCTGTTCAAAATGTAGGTGGAAACACTGAAAACTCTCGGACGGTCACCACTAAATAGTTCAAGGAGTTGGGACCACCGGAGTTTAAGGGAGAGCCAAAACCACTTATAGCGGAAATATGAATAAAGCAGATCACCAAGATATTTGATGTCTTGGGATGCCCAGAGGAGCAAAAGGTTTTCTTTGCCGCCTTTATGTTCCTAGGAGAGGTAGATTACAGGTGGAAATCGATTAAGCATACTCAACCTGCCGCACTGAAGATGTCTTGGGAGAAGTTCCAAGAGCTGTTCAATGACAAATACTTTCTCGAAAGTGTTCGACACATGAAAGAGGTGGAGTTCATCAAATTGGAGCAGAATAATATAACCGTGTCGCAGTATGAGGCTAAATTTGCTGAGTTGTCCCGGTTTGCGTCCCACTTGGTGGATAATGAAGAGCGAATGACGCAAATATTTTTACGAGGTTTGAAACCTGAGATACGTCAACATCTTATTTCTCATAAATTGTGTTTGTATTTAGATGTTGTGAATAGGGTTCAGTTAGTAGAGCGCGATAACGAGTCAACACAACCAAAAGAGAGCAGTCGGCAAAATGATAATAATACAGTGAGAGTAGTCATCGAAGCGGTGACAACAAGCGTGGTGGGAATCAACAGGCCAGAAATGGTAACCACTTCGGTGGTAATCAGGGCCAAAACAATAAGAATGGTCATTTCAAGAAGAGGAGATTCAACAATGATGGAAAGACGTCAGCACCAGCACCCGTTATTAAGGAAGGAGAACGACCACCTATCA
Source organism: Panax notoginseng (assembly GCA_016801055.1). Lineage (NCBI taxonomy): Eukaryota > Viridiplantae > Streptophyta > Magnoliopsida > Apiales > Araliaceae > Panax > Panax notoginseng. The sequence continues at coordinate 171,982,300 of CM029016.1, forward strand.
TATGTTTCAAATGCGGAGGGGAGAGGCACATCAGTCCAAACTGCGTGATGCCGTCTAAAGCATGTTATAATTGTGGAAGAGAAGGTCATTTAACTTGATTTTGTCGTTTACCAAAAATAAGTTCAGCCAGGATGGAGGCACCAAAGGTCGTCCCAGAAAAGTCAAAACCGGTAGTGCAAGGGAGAGCGTTTGTTGTGACTTCCCAGAAAGCAAGGAACCCGAATGAGGTCATCACGGGTAAGCTTATCATAAACTCTAACGAAGTCTATACTTTATTTGATACCGGTTCTACCCCTTCTTTTATTTCTCCTACTTGCGCTCATCGATTAAATTTGACTCCGGAGAAATTAGACTTTGACTTATCTGTTGAAACTCCATTGGGAGAAACCTTCATTACATCCACGGTTTATAAGTCTTGTTTGGTTCAAGTTGGTACCCACACATTACCTGTTGATCTGATTTCATTAAAAATACTTGCATTTGACGTGATTCTAGGGATTGATTGGTTAACTACTCATCATGCAAAAATTGATTATTTTCGTAAGGTTGTTAGCTTTCATATTCCTAATCGACCTATTATGCGAATTCAAGCAACCAAACCATTAAAATCAATCGCTATCATCTCAAGCCATAAAGCTATTCATTTATTGAAAAATGGATGTCAAGCTTTCTTAGCTCATGTCACGGATCTAAACAAAAATACGTCAATTTTGAATGATATTTCTATTGTTAATAAATTCCCTGACGTATTCCCTGAAGAACTTCCTGGCCTACCCCAAGAGCGTAAAATTGAATTTTGTATCGACCTTGAACCCGGTACAAAACCCATTTCCAAAGCCCCATATTGAATGGCTCCTATTGAACTTCAGGAGTTAAAGATCCAACAGCAGGAATTGTTAGACATTGGCTTTATTCGTCCTAGTACTTCTTCTTGGGGTGCTCCTGTTCTATTCGTGAAAAAGAAAGATGGAAGTATGCGACTTTGTATTGATTATCGTGAGTTGAATCATGTCACCATCAAAAACAGGTACCCATTGCCAAGTATTGATGACCTGTTTGACTAGTTGCAAGGAGCACAATTCTTTTCAAAGATCGATCTTCGTTCTGGATATCATCAGCCGAAGGTTAGAACTGAGGATATTCCAAAGACGACTTTCAGAACTCAGTACGGGCATTATGAATTCCTAGTCATGTCCTTTGGATTGACTATTGCTCATGCTGCCTTCATGGATATGATGAACCGGGTATTCAAGGAATATTTGGATCACTTTGTGGTCGTCTTTATTGATGACATTCTTATTTATTCTAAAAGTCGTGAAGATCATGATCAACACTTGAGACTGGTACTCCAAAAGCTTCGTGAATACAAGCTTTATGCCAAGTTAAAGAAATGCGAGTTCTGGCTAGAGGAGGTAGCATTCCTTGGGCACGTAGTATCAAGTCGTGGAATATCTGTTGACCCGGCAAAGATTGAAGCTATTCAAAGCTGGGAGCAACCTAAATCAGTAACCGAAGTACGTTGCTTTCTCGGTTTAGCTGGTTATTATCGGAGATTCGTGGAAGGATTTTCTCGAATCGCTACTCCACTAACTCAACTGACTCAAAAAGATATAAAGTTCGGTTGGAGCAAAGAATGTGATAAGAGTTTTCAAAAACTCAAGAGGAGACTCATTTCAGCACCTGTTCTAATAATACCATTTGGCTCGGAGGGATTTGTCATCTACAGTGATGCTTCGAGCAAAGGGTTGGGATGCGTTCTCATGCAACATGGAAAAGTCAAAGCCTATGCATCAAGACAACTCAAGGAATATGAGAGGAATTATCCTACTCATGATCTAGAGTTGGCAGCTGTTGTCTTTGCACTTAAAATTTGGAGGCATTACTTGTATGGGGAGAAGGTGGAGATCTTTATGGATCATAAAAGCCTCAAATATTTTTTCACTCAAAAGGAACTCAACATGCGACAACGACGTTGGCTTGAACTGTTGAAAGATTATGATCATACCATTCAATATAATCCTAGAAAAGCGAACGTGGTAGCTGACGCATTGAGTAGAAGATCATATGCAAGTACGAGTGCGATATTGTCAACACAAAGGCCCATTTTGTGTGACTTGCAAAGGATGGAGATAGAGTTAAAGACTCCAGAGACCCATGTGATGATGGCGAATATACGAGTAGAATCGACTTTAATCGATAAAGTTAAAGCTGCTCAAGCTACAGACCTGGAGCTGATGCGTATGAGGAAGAAAGTGCAAGAAGGTGCTATATCGGAAGCAAGAATCGATGAAGAAGGAATACTTCGAGTCAACTTCAGACTTTGTGTTCCTAACGACCCTAATTTAAAGTATGAAATCATGATGGAGGCGCACAACACACCGTTTGCAATCCATCCTGGGAGTACCAAAATGTATCATGATCTTTGTCATACATTTTGGTGGAGCAATATGAAGCGAGAGATAGCGTTGTTTATCTCAAGGTGTCTAACTTGTCAACGAGTCAAGGCGGAGCATCAAGTACCAAAATGTCCATTGCAACCACATAAAATTCCAAAATGGAAGTGGGAGCACATTACCATGGATTTCGTTACCGGTCTTCCTAAGGTTTCTCAAGGTATTGATGCGATTTGGGTCATTGTTGATAGATTGACCAAGTCTGCTCATTTTTTACAGATACGAGAAACTTATACACTTGAACGTCTTACTCGTATGTACATAAACGAGATTGTAAGACTGCATGATATGCCAGTATCCATAATTTCTGACCGAGACCCAAGATTCACTTCACGATTTTGGGTTAGCTTACAAAAAGCTATGGGCACGGATTTACGATTTAGTTCGGCATATCATCCTCAAACGGACGGACAATCAGAGAGGACTATTCAAACTCTGGAAGATTTATTAAGACTCTGTGTCCTTGACTTCAATGGAAGTTGAGACAAGTTCTTATCAATGGTGGAGTTTTCCTACAACAACAGTTATCAAGCAAGTATTGGCATGGCTCCATTCGAAGCATTGTATGGAAGAAAGTGTCGTTCTCCAGTATACTGGGATGAGGTGGGTGAAGCAACGTTGTTGGGACCGGAGTTGGTACGTATGACTACAGAAAAGATTCAAACGATCTGACAACGTATAAAAACCTCACAAGATCGACAAAAGAGTTATGCCGATTTTCATCGAAAGGACGTGAAATTTGATATAGGAGATCATGTGTTCTTACGTGTTGCTCCATGAAAAGGAGTTACGAGATTTAGAAAGAGAGGAAAGCTCAACCCTCGATTCATTGGTCCATTTTTAATCCTCGATCGAGTAGGAACTGTGGATTATAGACTCGCTTTACCGCCAAGTATGTCTCGTGTTCATAACTTTTTTCACATATCCATATTACGTAAATATATGGAAGACTCGAACCACATTATTGAGTTAGAACCGAACGAAATAGCTGAGGATTTGACGTATGAAGAAGTTCCTGTTCAAATCTTGGATAAGAAGGAACAAATTCTACGCTCCAAGGTTATACCTCAAGTCAAAGTTTTGTGGAGAAATCACGATGTTGAGGAAATGACTTGGGAGTTAGAATCTGAAATGAAGTCAAGGTATCCTTACCTCTTCAACATACCAGGTACGTACCCTAATTTCGAGTGCGAAATTTCATAAGAAGGGGAGATTGTAAGACCCCAACTTTTATAAATAAAGATGAATTTTCTATAAATATCATTTTTGAATATTATGAAGTTAATTTGATTTAATGTTATAGTTGTGGGTAATACTTATAAATTTTTCAAAGTACGCAAGTTGTTATATAATATTCGATTGGTTGGGGAATATTCATTTTAACAGGAAATATTCGTACAACGGCATAATCATTGGTGGACTCCACAACGGAATTATTGTTGGATTGAAAAAATGACAAAAATATTTTATTAAATATAACGGCGGAAGTTTTACCATTAATACTGTTGAACTACTTGGTAGTAAAAGTATAGTAACACGTGTGGTTGCATAGTAGCACACGGCATTGATTATTAATGCTTATGTGAGAAGTCACTCAGTTTGATTCAATTATTGTCAGTTAATAATATGAATTATTTAGCGATAATGAAGTTTTGTTTTATTCGTATTATTAACGTAATAAAAGAGAAACATCTTTTTATATAAAACAGAATACTTTATTAAAGTTATTCTATAAATAGAATATATTATATTTTATTTAAAAGATTTTTCTTTAAATATGGACCGTCAGATTAAAGTAATCAATCTGGACCGTTAATGGATTAGTTACTATGCATTCCATTTTTCTATAAATAGCAGCTCATTCCTTCATTATTTCTTACAAATTCACTGAACTCTAGAGAGAGAAACTATAGAGAGAGAGAAGAAAAGTATTCTGCTACTTAACTACTTTCTTATTTCAGTTATTCTTTAAAACGGTAAGGGGTGTTATTTTTTCTTATTCATGAAGAGAACTGTTGTTATTCCATTTCTTATTATTCTGTTGGAATAACCTATATACGCGGTCTACCCTATACTTGGTGACATTCTTCTATTATTCTGTTGGAACATCCTGTCTGTGTGTTTTACACCGGACCTGGTTCCGTCTTTATTATTATTCTGTTGGAACATCCTGTCTGTGTGTTTTACACCAGACCTGGTTCCGTCTTTATTATTATTCTGTTGGAACATCCTGTTTGTGTGTTTTACACCAGACCTAGTTCCGTCTTTATTATTATTCTGTTGGAACATCCTGTCTGTGTGTTTTACACCAGACCTGGTTTCGTCTTTATTATTATTCTGTTGGAACATCCTGTCTGTGTGTTTTACACCAGACCTGGTTCCGTCTTTATTATTATTCTGTTGGAACATCCTGTCTGTGTGTTTTACACCGGACCTAGTTCCGTCTTTATTATTATTCTGTTGGAATATCCTGTCTGTGCGTTTTACGCCAGACCTGGTTCCATTATTTATTATTCTGTTGGAATAACCTGTCTGTGCGGTCTATCGCATGCATGGTGATTTCTTTTGTTATTCCATTCTTTATTATACTCAGTTTGTTAAGTTTTTACTTCTATACTCCATGAAATTTGTGGAATATCCTTGATAATTGCGTTTCATTCAGTATCATTTCATGAAAATATTCTTCTAAGCATTCTTGAATTTTACTCCACAAAGCAGTATCATGTTGACAATTTGGACGTTGTTAATTCTTAGATAAATTAATTCTTGAACTTGTTTTATTGAATTCTTATATCATTGTCATCATCCTCATGTTTATAAAATATTGAAAGTCATCTGTGGCCTGTAGTGCATAGATGGACTTGGTATGATTATGACCAGGGATTATTCGGTATAATCATGACCGTAATGTTACAAATGATGTGGTAAAAGTCCTCATTGGCCCGTAGTGCAATGATGGACAGTTGTTGGCATGATCATGACCATTAATGAATACACGAATATCCTTGGCCGTAGTGCAGGGGTGATTCGATGATGTGGATTATTTTATTAAGCTGAGTCCCAGCGATAACAGTGTTGAAAAACCTTTTAAATCATAGAAGATAGTAGATTTTATTTTCTACTTGACTCTTTTAATGGATTGCTTGTTCCGCTGCAGTTAAACTTGATGTTCGTTATATTTTATCAGTTTAAAACTCTTGAAGGCTAATGATAATTTATTCTGCATTATCTTAGTCATAATATTTCTTACTGGGCTAGTTGAGCTCACCCTTTCTTTCACTGTTCTCTTCAGGAAATGAGAATATAGTTGGGACGAGTCGGAGAATGGAGTGATGGAACAGATTATAGTATTAGTAGTCCTCACTATTCTGTTAAATAGTGTGATAATAATTGTAATGAGGACTCCTTTTGAGTTTGTATAGTCTCTAGTAGACAATAATTGTATTCAAACTCACAGTTATGTTTTGTTGTATTGTACACGACAGTTGTATTAGTAAGTTGTATTTGTATTCTGTACCATGTATCTGACGACCCAAGATGGGTGATGTATACCTATTTCTGTGGGCGTCACAACTATCTCTTCCAACTCCTCGACGGTATCCTGAAGTTCCACATTGCAGTCGTATACTTCATTGTACATACGGGCAGCGATCGAGTTTAGTGGAATCTCTTCCTCCTCATCCTCATCATCCTCATTTTACTGTGGCAGCTCAACGGGGTCCTCCTTGTCCGTCTCTATCTCATCATCCTCATCAGGTAAACCCTCCAGCTCAACCACTGTGACCAACGGAGATGTTTCCCGTGGCAGTAGTTGTTCCCAAACCACCTGAATATCTTAAGGCTCTTCCTCTCTAGGCATCTGGGATCCATCCTCCCTAGTCTGACTGGATTCTCCTACATTAGCCATCCTGACAACAAAATTTTAAGTTTTAATTACTAATCATTACTACTCGACACTCACGAGCACATAGGTTACAACCACATAAGCACATAAGTGTTTTATTACTTTTTCCTTAAAACTCGATAAGAGTTTATCACCACTATCTTTTCAAAGGTTACTTCCTAAGGCTTTTCCCCACCTAAGGTTCATAACCTAAAGCTTTGATATCAACCTGTGACACCCCCAAATCTGGGTACTTCATTCCCATAAGACTTGGTATTCACTTTCCATACATTCATACTATCTACCCAAATATGATAACATTTAAACCATAAATCCTCCCATTAAAGGGTTACGTCATTAAATCAAAAGGTCTCCCAAGTTATCTAACCTTTAACATAAATCAAGTGCGAAAATAAAATAGTTACATCACATCATTTAAATAAAGTCTATTAACATACAAGCCAATAAATTACAAGTCTTCATCACTTGTACATTTTTCCTTTTCCTTTGTTTGTAGTAGGTTCATCGACCTTCTGAACCTTAGGTGCAATAATTATATTTATGCAAGAGTGAGCAAAACAAATACTCACTAGATAAAGCAATGAACAATAAGAGAATAATAACTGCCAATGAATAATCTCATCAAAACTGAATAATACTCTATCAATGATAACCAAAAACTGGAATCAAAATATGAAATATATCTGAGGGTCATAAGACCACGAACTATGTCCACGGTTACAAATAATCTTTCAACTTTAACCTAAACAGTTATATTGTAAGGACTTCACATACTTAGGAGGATCAGCCCTTCATACCATGTATTGTGCATAAACATCTAAACGCATCGTGTACCCCTATAATAGGGTTATTCTTCTCAGTTTTAGAGTACAAGTCCGCACCAAAGAAAGTTTGGTTTGGATAAAATTCAAGGGTAATTTAGAGTTTTGCGATCTTCAACTAAAGGATTAGTTGAATCAATAAGACTTAACAATACTATGAGTGATCAATAATAATTCAATGTAAAATGATTAATAATCATAGGTGAACCAACTATACATTAAGCTCATGCTTAGAAATAACTAAAGAAAACATAAGCATTGAATGAAACAATAAACCTCGCTTGAACAATAATAAGCTAAGGTTATGATCTTATCAAATTAGAAACTGAATTACTGAACATACATTAACTAATAACAAGTTGGAAACAAAGCTTGCTCAACATGATAATAACTTGTTCAAAGTAATTGAAATACGACAGTTCAATACTAGGAATTAGAGTTCAAGAAGCATTCACTATAAAAGTATGAACTAAAGAAACTTGTTTAACTATAAACAAGTTAGAATAATTCAATAATAATTAGAATTCAAAACTTGCTCGAATGAAGTTAGGATTCGAGCTTGCTCAAATAAAATTTAGGAACAAAGAACTTGCTCAATAAAAGTTTAGGATAAGGAACTTGCCTCGTGCGTAAGCTACACAATTATTACAACTGTTCGCCAAATACCCTACATATACCATTAACATTACAATATCTATTAGATATAATAACATTCACTTATCAAAATAACACTCACTTCTAGTTAAATTTGTTATTTTAGTACAAGTCCTACTTTACCATACACATTTTAGAATCACAAGTATTAAGTTCACAACACTTATTCATTATTCATTAAATAACATATCATTTTCACAACTTACTAATTTTACACTTTAGAATTACTAACCACATGATATGATTCTGTTTTGACCTCTTCATTACATGTTTCTCACATTAACATAACATTAGACCAAGTTACAATGGGTGTCCAAAGTCTGTAGAAGTGGCAGACTTCACTGGGTTTGACTGATTACTGGCGCGGCCGGCCCATAATTACCTTAGAGTCTGGCACGCCCACGTGGCAGCGCGCCCGCGTTTGGCACCAGTACCAGTTTTGTAGAATGCGAGTTTCGACTCTGTTCTAAGCCAACTAACATGAATTTCATCCATGAAACAATAAATTAAGCATACCCAATTAACATAGGGCTTATACAAACATGATTCCTCACATATACACTAACTTAGAACAATTAAACAACAACTACAACTAATTTAAATCCTTTAAATTCTATGTTTTATACAAAAACACCATTTTTGACATCCTTTACAAAAATCATCATTGTGATCACAATTCTTGTCCAAATTAACTCATTCAAACTATGTTTTCTTCGTTTCTTAATAAACTAACATATTCAAGGCTCAATTTACAGATTGGTTTACAAATTAACCACCAAATTTGGTACTTTCACAAGCTATATGTAAAAACATATACTGTAAATACTTTTCTTCCTTCCTAAACAAAATTAGCATACAATTTCTTGTCTAAATACAAACTCTATGTAAGACCCCGAATTTTATGAAATAAAAGTATTCAATTTTTCTTATAATTACAATTCAGTAAATGGTTAAATTGATAAAAAGTTAAAGTTATGGGTGAAATGTGAAATTTTTTCAAAATAAACAAGTGGTTATAAAATAATAATTGTTGTCGGGGAATATTCGTTGGTTGTGGAATATTCTTTCTGTCGGGGAATATTCGTACGACGACGCAGCTATTTGTGGGACCCATAACGAAAAACGATCGGATGAAGATAACGACAAAAATTGAGTTTTTATAATTAATGGCGTAGTTGTTACCGTTAACACTGTTGGAATACCCGGTGGTTAAAATACAGTAATACGCGTTATTGCACAGTATTTTTGAAATTATTGATTCTTACGTAAGAAGGCACTACTGAATAATTGTCACTGTAATTACTGTTCAATATTTTATTTTATTGATTCAATAATTGTTGCGTTGATATTTTATATTATTGTTGTTTCAATAATTATTGCTGCACAGTATTTTCTATTATCAGATCAATAATTCATATTATTTAAATAATATTATTAGATAGCATTATTGACAATGTCTAGAAAGTTCTGTCTAAGGAGAGGTTTGGTCATTTAATTGCGCGCTAGTAAGGAAAAATCCTTATTGGAAAGCCCCCTCTTTCTTGGGAACGGCCTGGTTGTCATAAATGTGATTCTGTAATATTAATTGTGAATAATTAATTATTGATTCATATGATAAAGAAATATTTATTTTATGTGAATATAAATGTTGGATATATTTTGTGGTTAAAAATGAAGGAGTTAATGTTAAGGTGTTTTATCAGTATTTTTGTCGGAATGGAGGTATTAAAAATCAATCAGAGTTTTTGAGATATATTGCGGGGGTTATAATTTTTAATCCGACCGTTGGATCGTGGTAATATTTGGATATGTTATACATATATAAGTTGAGTATATGTCCACAAATTTTGAACCGTTAAAAATGAACGTATGATTTGTTATGAATTTTACGAGATGACTGGTTCAGAAATTGTTGAATTTTCGGAGTTAATCATTTTGGTGGAAAATTCTAGAATTGGTGGGCTCCACTCTTGGTTGGTGAAGAAATGTGCTGAGATTTTTATTCAAATGTGGTGGGTGAGAATAGTAGCAGGTAAAGCCATCAGGTTGCATGTTAAGTTTGCTTCGGCGTGCTAACATTTTTCTATAAATAGAGAGCTAAGTTAGAATTGAAAATCACACCAGAATTCATAAGTTTTCTCTCTTTTTCTCTCTAGATTATCGAGTGCATTTTGTGAGTATTTAGATACTTAGTGAGTTGCTATTCATCAGTGCAAGTTTCTTTCAGCGTCATATCCGATATCCAGTCAGAAGTGCTGCTCTTTTGAGGTAAGGGATAGTAAGGGATTTTAAGGGTTATTATGTTTTTAAGTTCGTAATTCTTCTAACCTTCAGAAAATTCTGGAAAAATTTAAAATGATATTTTGATGAGTTTTATTGATTGTGTCCAAAAATAGTGATTTTTGGATGTATTGATTAAGAGTTATGAATTTTACGGGAAAAGACTATTTTAAAAGTAACCGCTTATAACTCCTTGTGGTTAACTCCAAAATTGATAAAATTTTTATTGGAAGTATATCTATATAATATCAGTGTACTCTGTGAATTTTGGAATTTTTGGATAAAATTACAATTTATGATAAATGTCTAAATATTCGGCTGTTTTGGCCATATGAAAAATAGTAAATGAGTTTTAAAAATTCTGAGAAAAATATATGTTTAATATGGGACTATATTCTACTAAATTCCAGAAAAGAAATATTTTTGGTACTGATTTGGTATTTTTCATGAAAATAGACTAGTTATGAGTAAATGAATTAAATATGTTATGTGAAGTAAGAAAATTAGAAAATAGGATTTTATAGCTTGAGAATCCTATATGAGGTATATGCAGATTTTTGATGAGGGTTTTGGTTATTGGTAATGAAATGTTATGAGTTTGGCATTTTAGGATGATTAAATGTATTATTTAGTAAACTGTAAATTGTTTATAAGCTTAAGAAATATTATTCTTTCAATATCATTATACCGAAATATTGGTATGTATTTTATTGTGGAATTTTTACCTTTTTGTGTCGGGTTTACTATTAATGAGTTACTATTCACGAGTTACTATTCACATAAAAATTGGTTTCTTTTTCTGATCAAATTATAGTTGATTTATGAATATTACTCTTGAGATTAAAACTATATGTTGATTATATTATTTTTATTATCATATATAACATTTTTATAACCCTAATGATGATATTTTTCTTTGACTTGAGTGTAAAGATGAGTAGATTTTTGGTATGATCATGACTATGGGTTCTCTTTGGCCAGTAGTGCAAAGTTGAATTATTGACTGGTATGATCATGACCATTGAATTTATAATTGAATATCTTTAGCTTAAGTGCAAAGGTGAAATGATCAACATGGTTATAATTATTGTTTATATAAATTCTGAAATGATTATATATTTGGCTTGTAGTGCAAATATGAACTGTTGATGAATATATTTGGCCTATAGTGCAAATATGAACTGTTGATGAATATATTTGGCCTGTAGTACAAATATGAACTGTTGATGAATATATTTGGTCTGTAATGCAAATATGAACTGTTGAGGAATATCTTTGGCCTGTAGTGCAAAGATGAATTGTTGATGAATATCTTTTGCCCGTAGTGCAAAGATGACCTGTTGTTGAATATCATTGGCCTGTAGTGCAAAGATGGTCTGTTGATGATATCTTTGGCCGTAGTGCAAAGATAAAATTGTTAGTATGATTATAACAGGAACTGTGATTTGGTATAAACCATAATCTTTGATATTCAGGTAAAGACAAGTGATGAAAATTATCTTTGTCTTGATGAGAAGAGAATTTAGAACCATAAATATGATTATGAGTTATTCACATGAATGTGGACAGGAACTGTTGATTTATGTTACAGGGATAAAACATTGTTGGTGGATTTTTAACATGGAGAAGATAATAGATTTTATGGTCTATTTGACTCTTCTAATGGATTGCTCGTTCCGCTGCAACTATGGTTAAAATTTTTTATCATCTACCATATGTTCAAAATCTCTGATTTAAGTCTGTTGAAGGCTATTGATAATTTATTTATCTTTAGTCATGATATTCTTTTCTGGGCTAGTTGTGCTCACCCTTCTGTTTCATAATTCCTTTCAGGTAATTAGAGTGTAGCTGGGTCGAGTGGGGGATAACAGGGGAATAGAACGGTGGTCTATAGCTGTTGAGGGTGAAGTGAACCCAACGTTGGAAGGGTGTTTTGTCACTATCATACAAGATGTCTAATGACATACAACCTCGTGTCATCATAAGACAGGATTGTGCTCATCCACTTGCTGAGTATATTTATGAGCACTACCTATATAATCTTGGTGTTTGTTTGAAGTATAATTCTAAAATTAGAGACAGTGGAGATAATGATATGTCAAGAGAATTACTTACCATTGGAAAGATATGATAGTAAATCTCTCGTTTTTCTTTGGGGTCTATTGGTCAACTAAGGATAATTCTGTGGCCATATGATATCTATCATAACCTAGAAGCATGGCCTCCCATGTATGAAGGTTTCCTTGAGCACTTCCCAAAGATTCTAATTTCTAAAACAGTCTTTGACTATACCTTTATGTAAGGTGCCACTGTGAGGTGTTGTCCACGGTTAGGACATGTGTCACATTTGGTATATATTTTATCCAAACTCACAGCATATGTGTTGTTGTATTTAACGACAATTGTTGTAATAAAGTTGTAGTTATTTTTCTGTACCATGTATTTGGCGACTCAGAATGAGTTGGATGGGATGGACTTATTTTGGGATCGTTACACTCTAACATCACAAATACATAAAATCACAAGTTATCAATTGTATATCAACAATTTAAAAAAATGAATTCACAGAACTTAGAAATTTATGCAGTAAAACCATACATATATATAATATATAATATATATATATATATATATAATATTAAGGTTAAGAAAAATACCTTCTCATTGCTTTGAATAATCCTTGCTAAAAACTTAGAAATTGTTTTGGAATTCTCAAACTCTCTCTAATCTCTCTCAAGTTTCTCTGTATTCTTATTCTCTCTTTCTCAGTATAAGCCAATTCACGTAAAGCCAACTAACGCTTAAGCGTAAACAATAATAAACTGATAGGGCCATATACGTATACTTAAATATAAAAGTTACAAAATGTAAAACGTAAATAGGTTATAAATATATTTCATTTATTATTTGATTTATTTTATTTATTATAATTAAAATTCAAAATTCAAAAGCCAGAAGGCTTTGTTTGGCAAAACACTTTAAAAATTAAAGACTTAATACGTTTAAGCGTTGTTTGGGTAAATCCATTTAAACTACTTTAATTTATTTTAATAAACAATTTAGTTTATAATTTATAATCAAATATTATTTATTTGAATTTTCATAACAAAATCTTAGTTACATAAACTAATACAACACACTATTCCACTTAATTCAATTATCACAAAATTATAATCTCATTATAATTTTATTTAATAAAATAACATACCATTTTAAACTATTAAATTAAAACAACAATATAGCATTTCATGTTATCTTTAACAACTCTCTAACCATGAAATTAATTTAGAGTATTATCTAATAAATTTATTTTACTAATATCCACAACACAATCACTACATCAATATAATATTTATTTAATTTAATAAATATTTTAAATTACAAATAAATCTTGGATTGTTACATGGATATATGATGTGGTTATAATTAATCCCTAAATTCCTAATATGGTAACAATTGTACATTAAGATTACATTTTTTTTGGGAATTCAAAGAACCAAATCAAGCCTTAGTTGATCAAGTTGCTGAGATTTTTCTCTTGTCCCAAATTAAGTGTCACAAAAGTATATGAATAGTGATCTAAAAGCTAGTTTACGTATTTTCCAAATGGCTAAGCTTAGGTGATGATGGCTGGGCATTTGGGTGGTTGGCCAACTCTTGTCAACCATTGTTCCCTTCCAATACAACCATGGATACTAACTTTCATGTAAACCATAAATTCAGTCCAAGTTCCTTCTATAAATACAAGCTCCAATTTCAGTTTTTGTGTTGCTAGAAGTTGTTTGATAAGTCTAAGTTGGAGAATTATAAGTTGATGAGCTATTATAGAAGCATACTCAGAGTATAGGAGTCC